>CM019171.2:36272442-36398728 GCA_009739505.2 Apolygus lucorum | reverse complement strand
TTCCGCTCTGCAAAATCGGATCCCCACTACAGAGTGAGTACATTCGCTCAACTGACCGGAACGGGGTGGTGACACTATCCCTACTAACACAGAGGCCACAAACTTAGATCGAGCTACTGGATGGCAAAGCTCTGCCTGTTTCGTGAGTTTGAAATGTATCGAATCCGGACAAAGGGTGTGGAAAATACTCCCAACGAGATCTAGGAACTTAGGATTTACAAAATGGAGGACGCCTTACTTTTTGGGTAGAGTAATCTTGATATCGTACTCTTCGGAGGCCAGGGCTCTCACGTCTTTGTAGAGCCGGTCTACGAATCCGGGCAACAAGGCTGTACCGCCGGTGATCACGATGTTCCTGTAGAGGTGGGATCGAGCCTCTTCAGGACAGGATTCGACGCAGTGCTGAACTAACTCCGCGATGCCTATTTGAGGGATGGACACGTCCGAAGGGTGGAATAGGATTTCTGGCACGGAGAACCTCTCATTGTTCATTCTTAACTTTTGCTGGAAAATAAGAAAACAGAACGTTGTGAAGCACAGGCTTCTTTGCTGTTTCTTCTCCATTCTTTCAAAGGCAGCAAAAGCTAACCATTTATGATGTTATATACCTACACTGAACCTGTAAGGATGTACTAGAGATATCTTTATGCCTTCGATCTGGCTTTAAAGACCGCAACACTCAATAAATAATCATTGTGTACTGAAAGAATTAAGCGTAGACAAATAAAATTCATGAGAAACCCATGCCACGGAGGTTACGAACTGGAGGTTTAAATAATTTAATAACGTGAAATAGCAAGTTGTAAATTCCAACTTTTTCAAGTGTACCTACTAGTTAAGGACGACATTATTGATGGAATTGTAAAGAAAAAATGGTGTGGGAGTTGACATAAGTAAGATAAACTCATAAGTGGTGCAAGTATTTAAATCAAAGAACGTCAAACATTGACAGCTCTAAACAAGGAAATAACAGCGAAACATATTTAAAAATCATGATATCCAAGGAAAACGCTTTACCTGTTCGACTACTGGAGGTTGATCCAAAGTTTGGACGTATCCTCTTCTAAGGGTGGTGAAATCGGGAAGGATATACTCACGAACGATATCATTCTGTGGGTATTTCAATCTGCACTTGGCAAAATCTGCTTTTGTGTCTTGAGACACGAAGCAGCAGTCTTCTTTGACTTGGTTCATCACGAAAGTTTCCTCCATAACGTTCAGCTGCCTGAAATTACAAGTAGATGATTCCTTACTTGTGTACGAGTGAAAGACATTTCAGCTAATTATTATTCGGGTACCAACGAGATACCTTGTATAATATTATATTTAAATCGCAGCTAGATATTGTTTCTATTATTTGGCCGTTTAAATTAAGCATCCGCAAAACTTTCCTTGCTATGTATTAAAATAAAAACAAGTGACTACAGAATGATATTCCAACATTGTGAAATCAACCAATCTTCTTCTTAAGACGCCATCTCCGTCCGAACTATGGTGATTATGATGGCAAGTGAACCTCTAGTTGAAGGTCTATCGAAGTACATCCGAATCACGAATGAAGACCCATGAGTTCCCACGACGCCCGGCTGACCACTTAATTTTCCCTTCCAAGTATCCTCGACTTATCTCCAAGCATTTTGGTACCAACATAATGCGTCTTTCGTTCTTTCCCAGTCTGAAGAATTTCTTTTCCCCACCTGGCTCAACGATTCTCCACTTACGCATGAAGAGTCCAAGACTCACAGCCATATAAGATGGAGAACACATAACACATGGTTCCTAAGGTGTGTTGGTACAGCTGTACCAGGACTATGAATGTCTTTCCTGCTTTCAAAGAAAGTCGGTTTCAGGAGTCCTGTGAAAATCCCATTGGATTCCCCCCTGGTTGCAAGCAACCAGAGAAAGTCACTCCGGAGAGTCAATTGTTCACACAATCAGTGTTCCGGCTTAATAGCAGGTCCTTATTTTGGCCTACAGGTAGAGGTGCACGTTCTAGCTTGTGCTTCCGACCATGCAGGTCGGCGCCCGAGTGTTTGACAATTCACAAAACTCACACGCCAGGATCCATGCCACAGGGCCAAGGCTGGCCCTGGTTCAAGGATCCCTACCCAGAGACTGCAGAAGGGGACTGCAGCCCTGGGTGATTTTAAACCACGACCCCCACGAATCCAACCTCAACTGGGGGGTAGGCTGGTGGCACTTTGACTTTCGTCATTGTGCCAGTAGCCTAGGGCTCCCCCCGCCTGCGGTACCAGTGTTGGTTGCTGACCATATACCAATCGTAAGACTAGCACAGTCGAGCTCCCCAGACGCCATGACTGGTCACAGGCCCGGTAAAGAGAATTAATAGCTGTATGTGCCGCTTTACCAACACCTGCAGTGAGACTGCAGCTTGGCCGTACCAGGACTGTGGAATGGTGAATTCCATGTCCCGATTCCACAAACTAAGAAGGTATTATGATGGAATGGCTCTGGACCAGGAAGGGATCTTCTGGACTGGTTGGAATGGATGTTATCTCCAGTACTCTTGTTCTAATGTTATATTCCTGAACTGCACGAGAAATTAATCTTTCCTTGAAATGTCTGGTCACTATGTTTGAACGCGTGTTTGAATTCTTTACTTCTGAATTGCAAGTTGCGATCATGAGAGTGGGATTTGATTGCCCTAAGTAGGCTGTACTGGTAATGAAACTGTATCGGTAATTTAGAACAGTTACATCTTTGTTACCATTGGAACCGTTCCAGAGAAATACCTGGATAGACGCAACCCTACATAGTTCACAGGCTCTCCAACAGGCGCCCCTAGTAGAATGAGCCATTGTAGTTCCCTCACCAATACCTTTCTGATCGAACATTAACCATTGACTGGAAACCATTCAACCTCCCTGAAGCATTCAAAGACCAGACTGAAGTTGGCAATGTTCCTCGGCAATATTCAGAAAAAAGCCATATCACTGATACTTCCCCAACTGGACCAAATTTTAGCAACGTACTCCTCTGAGTTATGCGCACCAGATAGGACTGGAAAGGAGGGTAGATGAGAGGAGGGGGGAAAGTTTCCTGAATTCAACGTCTAAACATAAATAAGGGTTTAACCAAATTTTTAAATTTAAGATGTTGAACTCATGAAAAATTTTCCTCTTCTCTTCAACCACCCTTTCCACCCCTGTCTGGAGCGCATAACTCAGGGGAGTACGTTGCTCAAATTTGGTTAAGAATAATTCTTTATTATTAACGATTTTATGACTTTTTTCTGAATATTGCAAACTTCAGTCCGGTCATTCAAAAAGTTTCGCTTTTCGACCATTTTCGTGTATATTTCATTAGTCATTGTACCTACCTGTAGGAGATTATTTCTTTCAAGTGGTTCGTGAGGACTTTACCACCGACGTTGATCCTTTTGGTAGCTTTAGGCTCTCTTTTACCATTTATGTAAGCAGCAACATGGGTGAAACTGTAGCCCGTGTCAATCACCAAGCAGCAAGGAGCAGTTGGGTTCAGCTTACGATAGTGATATTCTGCAAGGTCTCCAGCTGAAAATGGAGCATCGTTATTATACTAAGGCCACCTTTCAAGTCCAGTTTCGCCTGACTCTTGAGCGCTGCAGTTTGGTTCTAAAGGTGGTTTAGTCGAGAAATAATAATCGATTGTGAGACGTAGCAAACCTAGAAGCAATAACGATAAGGCAATGGTGCGCGAATCAGTCCTTGACCAGTCTCTTACCGCAGGCCTAGTCCAGCAGCTTAGAAACATTTGTTAAGTTCTTGTTAAAGTTCCTAGATGACTTGAAAATGAACCAATCAACCTGCGGTAGCTCTTGAAGTGTACTTGAGATATTTCAGCATCATTTAAGGTACACCCTAAGTTTTGCACACATGAATGGGGCGTGCGCATGGGTCGGAAAAACTGTTTATTGTTATTTTTAACCTAAAATAGACCTTATTTTGAGAATGAGGAATTTCACCATGTCGGAATTTCCTATTTTTGACCTCAAAATCGGATTCAGCACCTCGAAAAACCTCCTAAGGCAAACTTTCAGCTCGGACTTCCTAATGAGGAATTTCACCGAATTCTGTTTGCATTTTTCCTGAATAGTTAATGGTGTGGGATAGATGAAAATCGGGCTGATTTCGGAAAATAAGTCTTCTGTTATTTTTGGGAGACAGTCAAAATTTTTTATTTCAAAACTAACCGGGAAAACGGACGTGAAGCGGGAACGCTCGCTGATTGGGCTGTTCAGATCGCCGTCTCCTCCCAGTGTTGCCCATTGGGACGACGAAATTGTGTTTTCTAAGAGAAAAGTTATCAAACAAAAACAGAGGAAACCTAATTTTCCCCATCTTGCTTTTTCTATTTTTTTCTTCAGTTTTTCGATTTCGAACTTTACTGTTTCATGAAATTTTGCATCTGGGGACTATGGATTTCTCGATCTCAGCGCTTCAAGCGGCCATAAATGAACTATTCCAGCATGACGTAATTTTCCCGGTTTTTTTAAACATTCTTATTTTCTACACTGTTTTGTTTATTCGTAAATTAGGAAGTTCGGGCTGAAAGTTTGCCTTAGGGGGTTTATAGAGGTGCTGAATCCGATTTTGGGGTCAAAAATAGGAAATTCCGACATGGTGAAATTCCTCATTTACGAATAAACAAAACAGTTTAGAAAATACGAATGTTTAAAAAACGCGGGAAAATGACGTCATCCTGGAATAGTTCATGTATGGCCGCTTGAAGCGCTGAGATCAAGAAATCTATAGTCCCCAGATGCAAAATTTCACGAATCGTTCGAAATCGAAAAACTGAAGAAAAAAATAGAAAAAGCAAGATGGGGAAAATTAGGTTTCCCCTGTTTTTGTTTGATAACTTTTCTCTCACAAAACACGATTTCGTCGCCCCAATGGGCAACACTGGGAGGAGACGGCGATCCGAACAGCCCAATCAGCGAGCGTTCCCGCTTCACGTCCGTTTTCCCGGTTAGTTTTGAAATCAAAAATTTTTATTGTCTCCCAAAAATAACAGGAGACTTATTTTCCGAAATCAGCCCGATTTTCATCTATCCCACACCATTAACTATTCAGGAAAAATACAAACAGAATTCGGTGAAATTCCTCATTATGACACCAACCGCGACCTTCTAGCGTGAGAAGACCTTTCTCTATGATTTTTCAATGTTTCGAATGTTTATGACGTCACAGTTGGCTGGGGGGTCCCGCCCAGGCAGGAGGGGCCATGACGTCATAAATATTCGAAACTTTGAAAAATCATAAAAAAGATCTTCTTATCCAAAAAGAGAACGGCTGGTGTCAAAATTCTCAGGATGAGGTCTACTTTTGATTAAAAATTTAAAACAAATTCAGTCGCACTCCCCAATGCCTGATCAGTGGATCTTCCACGTTTAAGAAAGTACTTACGAGTACAGTACTTACTAGGTATTCTCAAAAATGATTGGCACTCGTATTCCTCGAAGAAAATTTCCGCCACCCCTTCTTGTATACTGGCGAAATTAAAATAGGGCTCCATAAAAATGCAGGGGGTTTCAGCAAAATTCGCTGGGCAGCAGTCTTTACTAAGGATGTAGTCCCACACAGTTTTCTGAAGGTCCCAGTGAACTATGAGGCCCTGGAAAAGGAAGAGAACTTCATTTTTTTACCGACTTAATCAGTCGAATACAGGAACAATGTTTCACAGTAGAAACCAGTCGTGGAAGTGAGATCCATCAACCTCACCCAGGTCCTGATTTAGAAGGAAAAGAAAATAGAAATGTGAAAATGAGAGTACAAGCTGTGATTGGACGTGGCTTTCAAGAGATGCATTTTTTCTAAAAAACCAAATTATACCTCAACTACTCTATTTTTTCTCACAAGTAGATTAAAGTCATTAATGAGTAAGTAGGTGACTCAAAATCAAATACCACACAGGTAGTTTTCTCATTCCTCTCGATAACTATCCACTAACATGCAATATTTTCATGATGGAAGCAACTTGATTCCCCACGCTTTAAGATCTCGTTTTAAACGGATACCCAAACGAAAAACCAACCTTATTCATAGGGAGCAGGTAAAAAAGACCTGAAGCGTCTCTGCATTCCTCGATTTGATCACCAATGAACAATCTTCTCTTTTCGCTCTTTGCCTTCATGATGCAATTAGGAATTAACCTGGAAGATGGGAAAAATTCATGAAAAACGATATTTAACTCCCTTAGTCATGGTGAGAACGAAGAGACATGTTGCTCGATATCACACCATGCAAGGGAGACATGTTTACTACGAGCACCATTGCTAGGGTAACGTTACACATAAAGGAGTTTTCACAAGCGTCCGACTCTGTGATTCTGACTCGCTTTTCTGCCTGCTGACTGGCCAAAAGAGTTGGAGAGGGGGTAATGTAGGAGAGGCCCTTTTAAGAGGGAATGTCCATATCCAAAAAATTATATATTTGGTAGGAAAGAGTCGGAGAGAGGGTGGTAAACGTGGGTGGTGGGAGGTGGCGGGCGGTTTTCCCGCCATTACGTCCCGGCGAAAACGGGACACCTTGGAACACCCACCCAGAATCTTGGAAAGAGTCGCAGAGTCGGACGCTTGTGAACCCACCTTAACAGTCACAAGATTGAATCGAAATAATCCTCTTAAGCATTTTGGTCGATAAAACTGATGTTGCTGAGGTCCATGAGAATGGTGACTCTTCCAGTGTAATCAGAGTGCATTTCAAGAGCTAGTTTGCATTTATAAGGCAATGGTGGAAAGTGGTTCATATGAGTGTGGTTATGGGGCTACACGTTGGGGCTTTTGATTGGCGCACCTTTGCCACCCGAGTATTTTTGGAGTGGACTGTAGTGATCTAAAAATTCTGACATTTGTACGCTTCTAGGCGCTGCCAATCAAATGGCCCAACTCGTCAACCGCGCTCATGAGAACCCAGCTTTATGCAAAACCATCTCAAAAACAGGCTGTGTCCGGTAGCTTACTGCTGGTTAGGCCAAGAAGGTGGTAGCACATTTCTCTTCCCCAAGGCGTCGACACGGTTATGCAGTTACAGGTTGGGGCATTTGTTTGGTTGTGCCTCTACAGCCCAAGAAATTTTGGAGAGGACTGTGACGATCTAAAAATTCAGATATTTGGACGCTTCAAAGCGCTGCAATCAAATGGCCCAACGCTCATGCGAACCCAGCTTTATGCAAGACCACCACGAAAACTGGCGTGTCCGGTAGCCTACTGCTGGTTAGGCTAAGGAGGTGTGAGCACATTACTCCCATTCAAACTGGATTCTCTTCATTGATTTGTACACATCATTTGAATATGATGCACCGTAGAAAATCCGAGTTAATAGAGAGTTCCTAGTAGGGTCGATCCGGTGCGCCGGAACTGGATCGTCCGCCATGTTGTCAATACGGCGCGCCGGATTGCCTCCTAGTGACGTATTCAACCGTAACAATACGGCGTGTTCTAATCACAATTCGGCACCGGATTGAGAGCATGGAAGAAGTATATTCTTCCATGTTGAGAGTGTTTGAGTAATACGTCACGCTGAATCAAAAACCACTAGGAACTCTCTACTGAGAAAACTTTGTGGTCTTTATTCGATCCTAAAAATGCAATACTAGGTATTTTAAATTGACGAGAAAACAAAATCTCAATATTGAACGTTTTTGAGCTAGCGTTTTGAAAATGAAAAACCCTATTCGTTACCCTTCAGACATGACTAGCACAATGAGGAATTTCACCGAATTCTGTTTGCATTTTTCCTGAATAGTTAATGGTGTGGGATAGATGAAAATCGGTACGAATAAAATCACTCGCGATGAGATTGTGGAAAACCATTTTAATAAAAACGGAGTTGAGTAGAATGTTGTCTATTTCCACGAAAATAATGAGAAAAAAACCAACCTGAAAGAAACCTCTAGATGATAACATTTTGCCAATTTTGTCAGAAATCTTTCCATAATAAGGTATACTTATTCAAAGTAGGGTTTAAAAATAAAAATAATCTTAAAGCTTCGTTGGGTTCTGTTAAAGATAAAATTAGCGTTCAAGATAAAAGTGGGGTTTATAAGCTGAAATGTTCTTGTGGGCTTGAGTATTGTGGTCAAACTGGTAGGAAATTTAAGGAAAGAATAAAAGAGCATGAGAAGGATTTCAGGGATAGCAAAGGTGATTCTGCTTTTGCGATTCACCTGAGAGAATCCAATCATAACTTCAGTTTTGATCTAACAAACGGACAGTACATAGAATTTCCTCATTTTTGCCCGAAGGGAGGTATGTTGGATGTGCTTGAAAAGTTCGAGATTCTTAAGAGTGATAGGTCTGGTAAATGTCTGAATGAGGTGGTCCCTCAACATGTTTCACCATTGATAGGTTCCTTCTTGCAATAGCTTGGTCTCCCCTTCACAATGTAACCCTCACCAATGTTTGAGCCCCCTTTCACTTTGTCTGCCTTGATTGGCATTTGATGATCCTCCCAGGTCCCTTCACTTCTCTGAGCCAATAGGATTCTCCTTTCACTTATCTGATTGGGTATGACTTTCACTTTCACGACCAATGGGATTCAAGCTCCCTTTCACTTGTACCTATATAAGCTATGCTCTTTGTGATGTACCTTCAGTTATTGTTTGTTACTGATGATGACCTAACCGTCGAAATCGATTTAACTTGTAACTCATTATTTTCGTGGAAATAGACAACATTCTACTCAACTCCGTTTTTATTGATGAAAATCGGGTTGATTTAGGAAAATAAGTCTCCTGTTATTTTTGAGAGATTATCAAAATTTATGATTCCAAACAATAACCGGGAAAACGGACCTCTTCAAAGTGAAGCAGGAATGCTCGCTGATTGGGCTGTTCAAATCGCCGTCGCCTCCCAGTGTTGCCCATTGGGACGACAAAATCGTGTTTTCTAAGAGGAAAGTTATCAAACAAAAACAGGGGAAACCTGATTTTCCCCACCTTGCTTTTTCAATTTTTTTCTTCAGTTTTTCGATTTCGAACTTTACTGATTTTGTGAAATATTGCATCTGAAGACTATAGATTTCACGATCTCACGCATATCAGTGCTTCAAGCGGCCGCACATGAACTATTCCAGGTTGACGTCATCCTCCCGGTTTTTTTAAACGTCCATATTTTCTACACTGTTTTGCTTATTCGTTAATTAGGAAGTACGGGCTGAAAGTGTGCCTTAGGTGGTTTTTCGAGGTGCTGAATCCAAATTTGGGGTCAAAAATAGGAAATTCCGACATGGTGAAATTCCTCATTATGGAGCCCACATAGTCTCCTGCCAACCAAATTTCAAATCAATTTTTGTCATTATGAAAAGTGCGGGGGTTAGAAATATGATTTGGAATCGTAACGAGCAAAGTACCCAGTGGAATAAAAACTGTTTTCATAGTTGACCTACTTTCAGTTTATTCGATAAACTTCCAGGAGGCCGATTTGACGGTGCGAACCGGCCAAACGAAAGCCCTCATCACTAGACATCAACATGAAGTAGACACTCGGACCTGTCATTGAGGTGGTTAATCTTAGCTTTTCCAACTCAAGTACTACATGTTGGGCACTTGGGAAATACGAGTACGTACGAGGTTTATTAAAGAAACTAGACCGGCGAACTTACTTGGGCTCAGCGGCATGAGAATGCTCAACTTTGATGTTGTACGCCCCATTGTCCAATACATACGCGCTAGGCATGATAAAAACTTTAATTTAAACTATGTTGAATAATTAAATAAGTGACTGAACTCTCAAAAGACATGAAAAATACAATTTGACTCGTTTTTCAACGAAGTCTCAAGCAAAAGCAATGTAAAATACAATAAACAAACGATAACAATACTTCCGGAACGCTAAACGCTATCTTCGTATTTGGTGATATCAAAAATATCAATACCTTCTCCATGGTCCACTTTTGAGCAAGTTCCTCCATGCAGCCGCAACTGACGTGTGTCTTCACGAGCTCATTTTGGCAACATTGTTTGGTAGTTATCAGTGAAGTGGTCTGTTATCAATCTCAAAAACGAAACGCCGGAAATTACAGAAGCTCTGATTTGCTGTTTTTATGTAATATTGTGAGAATTAACCTAGGCGCATAAGATTGTGGAATATCCAAGAGTTGATACTTGATAGCTGCAAAATGGCATCTCCAGGACCGAAATCCCCCGAGCAGTCGGAGAAGTCGAAAAAATACGACCGTCAGTTGAGGTGAGTAATGAAGTTGTTGTCTTCTATTTCACGCCAGTGATGTGGAAGATTCTTTTCTAGGAGGGACTGTGTTTTATAATAAGTTTAATAATATCTTGCATCTGACGATCCAGGTTGTGGGGCGATCATGGGCAAAGCGCGCTTGAAAGCTGCCATATCTGTTTGATCAACGCCACTGGTCTTGGAACTGAGATATTGAAGTCTTTGGTGCTCCCAGGAATCGGTGGATTCACGATTGTAGACGGTAAAAAGATAACGGAGGAAGACATCGGGGCCAAGTGAGTAACATTTTCAACAGTTTTCAGCTCTCTGCTGATTTTGTCATGATATCAAGTGGCACATAGCTTCCTCGTATCCACAACATAAATGTACAGACGAACCCATGCTTAGTAGGTAATCTCAACAAATTTCCAAGTTCCTGTTTACCACTAACCACCAGATTTGATGATCACATGAAGAAGACATGAGCATTGTGTTGAATCATCAAAAATTAACTTCCCTCGACCGGGGATCGGTCTCCTATCATTCCGATTCTGTATTGGAGCTCCTGCCACATGAGCTAAGGAAGTCAATGGACAGAAATGCGAAGAGGTCGCTGATCACAACATCTCTCTCCCCCCCCCCCCCCGTTAGGAAATCTTAGTAGGGATGGGTATCGTTATATAAGTATCGATGCTGTATCGTATCAGAGTATCGATATCCCAAGTATCGTTGGGCATGAGTATCGATATTTTAAAATATCGAGTATCGATACTTTAGTGTCACAAACTATCAATATTATTCAATATTCTCAAGAAAAATTTTTTTTTTCAACAATTTTTATTCATTTTTCACTATCAAGAGTCCAAGCAGGGTGATTTTCTCCATGATAACAACGTTATTTGTGCAACCAAAGAGTAATGACCCAAAAGCCTCTCTACTTTCTTCATTTTTTAGCCATTAGGTACGTTGAATTTTCCGCGAGAACTGTATCGATATTCGATATTTAGAAATATCGGATCCAAAGTATCGATATCCAAAAATATCGGATAGTGAAGTATCGATACTAAAATATCGAGTATCGGTACAAAAGTATCGATATTTTGAAATATCGAATATCGATACCCATCCCTAAATCTTAGGTACTCCGTTACCTAGCCAGGGAGGCTGCTTTGGCCGGCGTTGTACAACCCTTTGAGAACACGTATTTTTGACAGGCTTCGGAGTTTCTTGTTATTGTTCCTTATTGACGGGGCGGGGGATCTGCTGACCTCAACGTTTGTCCGAATAGGTAGTGGTTTGACTCTTGTCTTGTGAGGGAGTTGTTTTGATGACCTAATCCCAATGAATTATTTTTCTCTGAGAAATGCTGAGGAGACCATTCGGGTCCTACTGACTGCGCCATGCTGTTGAGTCATCAAAAATTAACTTCCCTCGACCGGGGATCGATCTCCTATCATTCCGATTCTGAATCGGAGATCCTACCACATGAGCTAAGGAAGCGAATGGACAGAAATGCGAAGAGGTAGCTGATCACAACAATTGTTTTCCAAAAAGTATTGAGCTTACATTATTTGGTGGAAAAATGGAATAAAGCAGTTAAATTTTGGAGTAGGAGAGCATGATTGATGGAACAGTAAGCAATTGTAAGGTCAAGCAAAACAAGAATGGTATATCGATCATCATCCATGCCGCTCCTTATATCTTCTGTTATATTAACCGTAGCTGTCTAGTAACTTTGTTTGGGTCTCAAAGTAGACTGAAAGTCAATCAAATGGTTAACAAAATTGACATGTGAGAACATCTGGCTGAGGTGGCAATGCTTAATGGTGGAAGATATGAAAACTTTTCTACTTTAGCAGATTAAGGAATTGGAATAAAGAGAGCAGATCGACAAACCCCTTCCTGTTGATAAGAGATGACTAAGAAGCTGGAAGAGCGGTCCACTCAAAAGAGAAAAGATCCTACGCCTCTCTTCGCATGCCTATAAACAAATCGTTAATTGTCATATGTATAAAAGATCGGTATTTGTACAACTAGGTTTCCAAAAGTTTCTAAAGTTTGAACTATTCCAATCCAGCAAAGATCAGTCACATACGTTGTCTAGTTGGTGCTGTTGCACGGTGTGGATACCTGAACCCTCAAGGTAAACCTCATCAATAAGCTGGAGGCCTTTGAGGTGTGGATTTTAGGCCGAATTTTCCACATCTCTTGGGTGAATTGAAGGTGGAACGAGGGATAGCGCTAGAAGAAGAAAAAGGGTGATTTGTGAATTCCTCTCACAATGTGCTTTTTCCAGAAGTTTCCAGAAGAATCTTACTCTGATTTTCACATCTTCAACTTTGTTCTTACTGACGAGTATTCTGTTCTGTTCCAGCTTCTTTTTAGATATCGATAGTATCGGTAAACCCAGAGCCCAAGTGTCCACTCAGCTTCTCTTGGAGTTGAATCCAGAGGTCAAAGGCGATTACGTCGATGAACCGATCGAGCAGCTCTTACAAAACAATCCTAATTTCTTCAAAAACTTCACCGTTGTCGTGGCAGCTTCTTTGCCAGAACGGTAAGTGATCTTCATCCAGGGTGAGTAGAGGAGAAGTGTGCTCACTCTGCCGGGTGGGGGAAACGTGATGTCACCAGAGTCCCGACTGCCTCGCCGCCAGCAGTCTCTCTTGGGTATTTTGCTCGGGCATACAATGTATATAAATACGCGGCATATTATACCGTTTGTTCTGTTTACATTTCGGTTTTTGAGTTTGAACGCAACTTTCTTCAATCCAGAAAAACTTTAAAAATTAAACGATTTTGAAGTATTCTACAGGTCGAGAGACTGACCACAGACAGGCAAGGAATGACAATGATTTAGTTTTAAAACACAAAAATTGCAATTTCCATCAAAACCAGTCCATGTATTAGGTACTAAAATTGCCCGGGATAACAATTCAAGTGAATTTTACTGGAAAGCCGGAGGACTCTGGTGACGTCACGCCCTTTCCCAGCTGTGGAGCGTGAGCGCACCTCTCCTATTGCTTCTTCTTGGTGCCACAACGGCGTGAGTACCAGTATTTGGTGTACCTTAGTATTGATTTGTATAATGATTTTTCTGGAATTTTTTGCCAGAAATTAGCTTAAGAATTGATTCCTGGCCTGTGACTGCTCGAAATGTAACCCCTTGTAGAGTCAGGTCATCAAGTTCACAAGAACTTGTTTCTCTTCAAAAACCATTGCTGTTTGAACTCCCCGCTGCTTCACGAACGGTGATTTCAAATCAACCGCCTAGACCCAGTTCCAAGGTGCCCCAACAGAGATTAGCGCTATCCCAACCTGATCAAAACCCATGTCCCGATAATCCATAAACCTTAAGTTTACTGAGATTAAGTTTACTTCCCCGAAAATACTTAATCAGAGCGACATTGTTTCGCCCTCAGTTCCGACCTGCTCCACCACCTTCCTCAGTCCAGATTTGATGTACGACCTGATCCGTACACCCTGTAGGTATACCTTACATTGGATGCTGCTTATTTTCCGTCTTTTACCGCTGTAATTCAGTTTATTATACCCGTCTTTATACTGATAATTGCCGTTCTCATTTACCCGTATCCCATGGTAAATACAATTGCTTCTCCCATAATTTGTTTCCTCATCTTGACAAACAACTTTATAAAACAAAAGGGTATCATCATCCAAGTAAAAATATGGACAAAAGGCACAGAACCTGAATACTTTGGTGATCATAGCTGTGATGGAGCCCAGAGACATTTAGGGCTCAGCAAATCGGCGTTGTGTTCTTCTCTAGCTATTTGGCCGACAAAAGACTTGAGGTTTGTTCGGAGAAGCAGTCCTTTAACGGTTTGGAGAAGCCTGGAGGAGTTCGGAGTCCAAGCGCCTCTATCCCCTCCCCTTTCCAGTTTCGGTTTTGTTCTGAACTGGTTCTGGACTGCTACTTCGAACTGACCATGTGCCGCGCCATTTGGATCACTATCAATTTGAGAATACACTCCACTTAAATTTTAGTATCCTTTTTATGTTCGTTTTCCCTTAAGAATCCTTTACTTAGACTTTTTGGTTTATTATTTTCAATAATGAACCTTTGGAATCGACCAAGAAAAAAAAAATTTAACACCCCCTCAAAATTTGATGGTTTACGTTTCAAGGTACGTAGAATCCAAAAATCGAATAAAAATTTGGCCGTCCGTACGCCGTACGCGGCACTTTTGCCACTTAGCATTGACCGATTTTGATGAAATTTGGTATGTAGGCTCCATTTGGGGTCTAGTTGTGCCCCGAAGATTTTGGTTGATGTAGGTCACTTCTAAGGGTTCCAAAATCAATTTTGAAATTTTCAAAACGCCCGAACTCAAAAAATTTCGACAAAAAATTTTTCGAAAATTTCGAAAAGGTATTGTTTTTCCTTCAATTTAAGATTCTATAGAATTTTTAGAATTTTTTGAGACCACGCGGAGCTCTGCAGGACAAACCGTTCGCTCACTACGAGAATTTAAAGTTTGGACGTACGATAAATCAGAAACACGAGTGTGAATCGCAAAAGAGGCCTAATCTCCGTTCAAATTAAAGCTGACCGAAATGCGATCGATATTTTTCTTCATGTTTGATGGTTGGTGGCTTTGCAGACGAGTGATCTATATAGAAAAATAAAAAATAATAAACCATTGTGTAATAATTTGCAGCGTTTTTTAACTAGATTTTGATTTCTTATTCTAGTATGAATTGACCTTAAGTTTTCTCTTCATTGTTTGGCAGCATGCTGATTGCACTGTCGGACTTGCTATGGGAAGCCGACATCCCTTTCATCGCAACTCGGTCCTACGGTCTCATAGGTTCAGCCCGACTTCAGATTAAAGAGCACACGATTATCGAAACGCATCCCGACACTCAAAATCCGGATCTCAGGCTCGACCAACCGTTCCCTGTTCTCGTCAAACACTTGGAGGACGTCGACCTGACCAAAATGGATCTCAAAGACCACACCCACGTTCCCTACGTGGTTCCTCTGTATCAAGCCTTGCAGGAGTGGAAATCCTCACACAATGGAGACTTGCCTAAGAATTATAAAGAGAAAGAAGAGTTCCGAAACCTCCTGAGGAAAGGTAATACTCACCACTCGTGTTGTTTGGTATGATCTGTTGCTTAACATCGTACCATTTATTATATCCTAATACATGAATCACCAACCGTATGTCGCCCACCCCCTCCCACCAACTCGGCGGCTCCCACCCCCACCAAAGTCGGGAAATACCTACTCCGTGCAACATGTCGAAGACATTCTATCCATCCCTTCCAAATGCCATTATTTTAAGGTTTCTGATTCGCCTTATTCTAAAGTTTCTAATTGACGATTTCCTTCATCGGACGTGACAGCCTCTGCTGCAGAGCAATGAAATAGGAACATGACATTAGAGAGAGACATTGTCTCTCTCTATTATTTCATTACTTACTTCATTATTATATTAAGTTTTTTTCACGTATACGATTTTTGTTTTTGCCTGATTTTAGTAGGCCTTTCAGCTATTTTATAATAAATCACATAACATTATAGTCTTCTTTGTGAATGTGTGAATGTTTTTACCTCTTGGACTTACTTGCAGGAATCAAGATGAACGAAGATGGCGTACAGGAGTATGAAGAGAATTTCGAAGAAGCTTTAAAAGCTGTTAATTTCGCTATTGCTCCCACAGTAGTTCCTAATAACGTGAAGGAAATTTTAAACGACTACAACTGTATAAATCTTACTTCCAAGGTAAAATATATACGAAGAATCCAAAGAATGGGGCTAACTGCATTTTTTCTAGTATTGAGTTAAGATTTTTGGAAGCCGGCTGATGTTATCCACGACACCAAGAATGGCAGTTGGACGGAAATCAATCTGTGTTGGAGAGAGATGGATGGGTTTCAAACCCACTCAAAATAATTGCTCATTTGAAAAAGGGAATATAATTGGAGATTTGAACCCTCCAAGTGAAATGAGTATCCTTATTCAAGTACAAACTCCTCTATTGAATTCGTGTGACGAATTTAGTCGTGGGAAACATGAGCGGCGCTTCACATCACTGTCGCTTACTATATGTAATAATCCTGTTGGAAATGATCTCTTTTCAAACCTGCCTGTTTTCAGAGTAAACCTTTTTGGATAATGGCTAAAGCTGTCCGGGATTTCGTTGACAATGAAGGCGAAGGATTGTTGCCCCTGAGAGGATCTCTTCCGGATATGACGGCAGATTCACAAAGATACATTGCTCTTCAACAAGTGTGAGTTTTTTTTAGATTCTATTGAGGCTGAAGGTTGCAAGATTTTTATGGCATACGCTATCAAACTTTTTTTCTTCTTTTCTTTTCTTTTGGTTAAGGGGATTCATGAGTCAAAACCGAAAATTTTTCGACATTTTCGTTTTTATTTTTATGAAATTCTCCAAGTTTTTCTTGACATTTTGGTATATAAAAATATTAGATTTGAGCAGTGAAATGCAGAGATATGAGTTTTCAAAGATTGAGGAGCCAAACGCTGTTTCCCGCTCCAGGTTCATAATTTCTATATTTCTGTAACTACCTACCGTTCTTTCGCTGTTCATAAGTTCTGATTGATACCTACTATGTCCTACTCCATGGTTCCAGCACTGGTTCCCATGCTACCAAATAGTACAAAAATAGCATAGCACTAGACTAATGAAGAAATCAAGTGAGCCAATAGTGTATAACCATTACCTACTACGTGATATGAAATAACCTTACCTAACCGGTGCAAACACTGACTGATAAGAATCATAGATGAGGAATAATCAGACCTCATTTTCAAGTTCTTCAATATGAAATAATTACGAACTATCGATCAAATACCTCAAAAAACGGCAACCTTTCACAAATCGCGGGTTTTCTCCTAACCGGAAAACCCTTGTTTTTCGTCACTTAGGTACCTGTTTCTCGGCAGCCAATAGAGCTGGCAACTTGAATTTTTTAAAATATTGTCGAGAGGGGTTTACTACAGTCATTGAACAAGTTTGGACGGAAAACTCCCAACAGAAACATACCTGGAATTAAAAAATCATTAGCATGAAAAATATGAAAAAACTGTTTTGCTATATTGTCTCTAGGTAAAATAATATTAACACAACAGAGTTGAAACTCGCTCAGCGGTTATATGAAGAGTAGATAAAGAATTTTAAAAAAAAGTATGAAGATATCATGATTATATCCAGAGAAACAGGTACATGAAAAACTGTTAAATTAGAACCGACTCATGAACCCTAATGGCCTCTGCAAATTGAGCTAAGAGAATCCCGTTTGGATTGATTTCTTTATTGCGACCTGCTACGTTTGACATGAAATCTTCCTTTCCAATTTGAGCATTGAAGTCACCCAGAATCATTACGGTATCATACTTTTGCACTTCCTTGAGAGTAGATTAAAGAAGTCATCCTTCTGTTGTTCCAAAGCTGTTTCCGTGGGAGCATAAACAGACAAAATTATGACGTTATTAACTTACTAATCACAGGATACTGGATTTTCTGTTGGGGTTTACTACTCTAGGAGATTGCCGTCACCATGACTAAATAGCATCTCCCGCCCTCTACAGAGTCGAAACCACTTCTGGGTCTCCCAGGTGCCCTCGACTGTTCTTCTGACATGAGCCAGTATGAGCGATTGCATCGCACCATACCTCATGCTGTTAGTGATGGTTACTGCAGCCCTCCACCACGGTCGCAGTTTAACGTCTTGCCCGGGACGCTGAGGAGGCTATATAGATCCCTAATGCGGCCTGTGGTTTGTTGTGGATCAGAGGCTTGGACCATGCGGGCTGAGGATGAGGCTAGACTTCGGATATTTGAGAGAAGGATTATAAGAAGGATCTATAGAGCAGTCAGGGAGGGCCAGGGGTGGAGAGCTAGACAGAATGCAGAAATTGATGAATTTATTAAAACATGAAGACATAGTCCGATTCATCATAGCTGGGCGCATCTAATGGCTGGGACATGTCGACCGCATGTCAATGGAGGCCTGCCCGAGAACGATTCTGCGAGCTAGGATGGAAACTAGAAGATGAATCTTTCGGATCTCTTCAGCTAAGCGTGTGCAAACCTAGCCTCTTCAGGCTTAGCACTATCTTAGGACAAAGTTGAGTTTGACAGTTGACGCAAGTCGTATGACAAAACGTCGTATTGACAAAAAGTAGAAGATGAAGAGGTCGTCCTCGAAGTCGCTGGCTTGATGATGTCTTGAGGGACCTCCGGGTGGTGGGATTGCAGAGGTCTCAGGCGGGTGACTGGCGGAAGGGAGTTCAGGAAGCCAAAGGCCACATTGGCCTGTAGTGGTGTGTAGTTAGTTAGTTTAGCTATCAAACTTTGTCAAAGCCCCTCGGTTAAGATGGGCTGGGCATGTCATACGAGTGGGTAAGGTGGATGGATCAGGTGGAGAGTGACGCCTCGGATGCACCAATTGGAGAAACTCAGCCAGGAATGGTGGCGATTGACGAAAGGTTGTTGTACCTTCTCAGACTCTCTCCGACCCTCCACAATCCTCTGTAATCTTCTCTGACTGTCTCGCGTAGGCTTGTAGAATCAGTTGCTACTCTCAAATAGACACAATGTGTCCCCTCAAATTCAAAAATTTTAGCACGAGTTTGGATTAGATAAAAGAAAGTTTGGTGCGACGCTGGTGTTAAAGATCTCCAATCAAACTCCTTATCGCCTCCGTCCTGGACTCTGAACCTGGTTCCTTGCTTCGCCATGTACGAATCCTTCTCTGATCACGGCAGGTTGCAGGATTTTTACTACAACTATCTCTACGTGGTAGATCAAGACCTTCCTTGTTCGCCAGTCACTGAACGCCGATCCTTCCACCGTTTCCCAAGTTACCTACTCGAGGAATTTACTAGACATTTTGGAAGCAGGAGAGATTCTGGGTAGCAGCATCCAAAATCAAATGTGTCGGCAGATTTGTGAACAATCTCTGGTGAGCGAATACCTAGAAGTCTATAACTTCACTTTCCAGTCGTGCCTTCCTGGATGATAGATCATATATCTCATCTCCATATATTATTTCGGTTGGAGGACTGCAAGACTGCGGCTTTGTGACACACCTACCGGCGAGGTTCCTTGTTCAAGTCTTGGCCAGACTTTGACTTTTTAAATCGTCTTCAGCTCTTTGTTACGGTATAATTTGCTATTTTTGATTCGAAAAATCCCTTTTAGGTTGGAAACCCTAAGAAACATTTATTTTATCCATTTTTCCAAACCACTTTTTTTAATGAATATGTAAAAGAGACCTTCTATTAATTCTACCCGCTCTGCTCTCTCTCGATTTAGCGCAGACAGACCATCTCTCATCTCAGAATCACAGTCTAACCTAAATCATCATCTGTGTGAACTATTTTGAAGGTTAAAATGCCCTTATCAGTGTGAATACGTGAAGAACTATGTGCCTGTATTATTCATTCGAATCAAATACCTATCTGAATTATTCAATAAGAGTTTTCATTTTTCAATCAAATCAGCAATAACTTGAACTGCTCAATTACATAAATTCGTGGAAAAATCGTCTTTGCACCGTGCTTTCTCGTATATGTTGTAAGGGATGGCCTGAACTCACTAGATAGATACCTTGTAGGTTATGTAGATTGTAGCTGAATCCGCGGATCAGGGTGATGGGAGCCCAAAGCGCTGAAGCCTAGTGGCTTATTGTGCTACTCCGCGGGTTCTGTTCCTAGTCAAAGAGTCCCAGCCCTTTGGTAAGGGCCAGTAGCGGTTTAGCTAGATTTGTGCTGGTAAAAACCTTCATGGGTGTAGGTGACCCAAGGAGGTGAAACCTGCGATTTGATAGGATTTCGCAATCGAATATTATGTGGGAGGCTTTTTCTTCATTCTCTCCACACAGCCTGCAGAGGGTTGTATTCTGGTCTATCCCAATGCGGTTGAGATGGAATCGGAGTGGAGTAAAGCCTGTTACCAGGCCAACCACTAACCTGACTTCCTGAGCCTTAGCAGCAGCAGCTCTTCAGCGGCGCTGGGGTTAGGTTTGGCCACCATGCGCTTACTTAGAGCATGTCATGGTTATGTTGTTTTCCATCTATTGTTTCAGGTATCTCCAGGAGGCCGCCCGATGCTCCGAAATCGTACACAGGCGCGTGAGACAACTTCTGCACCAGTTGGGTCAACCTGTTGACGCAATCAGCGAAGCTGATACGAAACTGTTCTGCAAACACGCCTCCAGCCTGGGTGTCGTTAGAGGGAGGAAAATATCTGACGAATATGACACAAAACTCATCAATACGTCTCTTCTAGGTAAAATGAGTCGAGTTTGATTAATTTTTGTCAATTTAAAGGTGCGGGGTGATGAGTAAGCCAAACTATAATACGAGGGGTGATGAGAAGGCGGTTACCTGGTAGCAGGCTTATTTGTAGGTGGTTTCGTCGAGACTTGATAATCGATTTATGTGCACGGAGAATCCAAAAATAATAGCGATAAGACAGTGATAAGCACTGATACGTGTCACTGAGCACTGATTCTGTGAGCACTGATACTGTCAGCCAACATCAGCCTGAAAGCTAAGGCTGAGAACTGTAGAAGCACTCTGATTAATCGATTATCTCAGGCGTAGTTCAGGCTAATACCTCGGGACAGCAACAACGTGTTGATTCCTATAGATAGATATGTGTTTATTTGGCAACATTTTGTACATTTTTACAAGAAGATAAATTCATGAAGCGATGCGATTTCCGATACCCAATGTTAGTCTTGGCTTGATGACCTATGTCACCAATGTAACATCCGTAAACTATGGAGAAAGAATTCCTTTTTTCTATCTCTATTTTGAAGGAACAATTTCTATGATAAGTCCTACTCCTGTGATTGCAAGTCATAAATCTTACAAGTACCTCAAATCTAAGTGATAAAGAATGGAAGCTAAAAATTGAGAAAAGCCAAGATTTGGAAAGAAACAGGTTCGGGTGTACCTCCTACCCCCACCACCACCTGATCAATCTGTAGTACCTCAGGCTGCCATTGAGCAGCACCACCTTGGCGATATCGTATCCACTGATCCATACTTGCCACCTATTTTAACGTTAGCTCTCTTCTCTATTAACACCTTCAATGTGGTTCACCTTTAACTGTGTCACAACCTTCTTACTTCAACCTACCTTTTACAGCTCAGGGAGTTGAAAATTCTGAGAGTTTGATCATCTACTACGTCATGTTCCGGGGAATAGACAGATTCTACGCCGAGTACAACCACTACCCCGGGGAGTTCGGGGATGAACACGACATCGTTAAATTGAAAGTGAGTTACCTACCATCATTATAGTCAAGTTGCTCGCATCTGGACTGTCCATCGTACACCCAGAAAAAGAGTGTTGAGGAAAGATGATGGAATTTCCAGAACCAACGGGCAATTTTCAATCACTTTCGTTACTTGCAAATTAAACATTTACCTACTAATTTTGTAAAAACTTATATT
Organism: Apolygus lucorum; assembly: GCA_009739505.2. Taxonomy (NCBI): domain Eukaryota; kingdom Metazoa; phylum Arthropoda; class Insecta; order Hemiptera; family Miridae; genus Apolygus; species Apolygus lucorum. The sequence continues at coordinate 36,377,096 of CM019171.2, read as the reverse complement.
TAAAACCTAATTTGAAATCTATGTTGTAGGTATTCTATGATAGGAAATTTAAAAAAAATTTGCGAAATTAAATATTAATTTTTAATTATTATGTTTATTTTCGAAATCGTATTCTTTTTTTAATTTATATTTTTTTACGTATTTTATATATTTTTAATTTTTATGTTTTGTCGTGTTCCCGAGGCCCAAGGGGATGGTGCCAGACATATAATGGGGTATTTCAGTGGGTCGGAAATTCAGGTTTTTGACTTCAAATTTGGATTCAGCACCATTGAAAACCTCTATACTCCGACTTTTTGCCCAATGTTACAATAAGGTGTTGTAGGAAAATTAATTAAAGAGATCACACGTTTGCAAAAAAGGCGGGCCTTCGTGGATGCACACACACTTACACTGCGGGTGTTTGTGTATTATTTTGTAGTATCCAGGGGATTTTCCGGTAGGTTACCTAGGTTACCCTCAGGAAAGGGTTTTATCTCTTCTCTGTGCATGGATACTTTTTTGGAAAGATAATTTTTTCAAGGCGAGCAACTTAATAAGTCACACAATTTGATACGTCACACCCTGCTGCCATCGATGAAATCTTCAACTTTTATTAGCTTCCCTATTTTCTTCTAAATATTTTCTCGATGAACAGACCCGATTACCGTTATTCCTGAGCCATACTCTTTTGAAAAAAAAAAAAAAAATCAAAAAACTTTACTGAAATACCCCATTGCTCTTTTCAACGTTTAAGTGGTGTCAAGTTAAAAATAATTTCAATATTTCTTATTTCTAAAAAAAATTAATAGAAGTTTATTTTTACAATTTCCATGATTAGTTATGGTTCATCAAAAACCTTGAAAAAACCAAATTATTTTTGCGAACCCCTATGGTTACTTTTTTTCTGTAACCTCCCTGAATGGGGTATTTTGGTGGGTCAGAAATTCAGGGTTTGACCTCAAATTTGGATTCAGCACCCTTGAAAACCTATATACTCCAACTTTTAGCCCAAACGGGACACCAGACCAGTCATCCTCAACCGAGCTTCGTCCATCAACATTCCCATGATCCCTTCTACTATATTTAGCCCAATGATACTATAACATGTGGTAGAAAAATGAATTAAAGAGAAACACTACGCCGTGCGCGTGTGTGAGTATTATTTTGTAGTATCCCAGAGATTCTCATTTCAGATAGCGTTACTTTATGGTTCAATCGTTAGCGTTACCTACGTCTGCCGTCTGTAATCAGTTGTTTTCTGTTCGCTTTGTTTGTGGTTTCGACTTATCAAATCAGGAAAGTGTTTCATCTCTTTTCTGTGCATGGATACTTTTTTCAAAGACAGTTTTGGCTAGCTACGTCACAATGAGGAATTTCACCATGTCGGAATTTCCTATTTTTGACCCCAAAATCGGATTCAGCACCTCTAAAAACCTCCTAAGGCAAACTTTCAGCCCGAACTTCCTAATTTACGAATAAACAAAACAGTGTAGAAAATACGAATGTTTAAAAAAAACGGGAAAATGACGTCATGCTGGAATAGTTCATTTATGGCCGCTTGAAGCACTGAGATCGAGAAATCCATAGTCCCCAGATGCAAAATTTCATGAAACAGTAAAGTTCAAAATCGAAAAACTGAAGAAAAAAATAGAAAAAGCGAGATGGGGAAAATTATGTTTCCCCTGTTTTTGTTTGATAACTTTTCTCTTAGAAAACACGATTTCGGCGTCCCAATGGGCAACACTGGGAGGAGACGGCGATCCGAACAGCCCAATCAGTGAGCGTTCCCGCTGCTCGTCTGTTTTCCCGGTTAGTTTTGAAATTGAAAATTTTGATTGTCTCCCAAAAATAACAGGAGACTTATTTTCCGAAATCAGCCCGATTTTCATCTATCCCACACCATTAACTATTCAGGAAAAATGCAAACAGAAATCAGTGAAATTCCTCATTGGCTAGCTACGTCACACCATTCAAATCTTCAACTTTCCTAAGCTTCTCTGATTTTTAAAAACATTTTCTCGATGAACAGACCAGATTACCGTTATTCCTGAGCCATACTCTTTTGAAAAAAATTTTTTTTAAAATTGACTGAAATATTCCATTGTCAGTGTAAAAATGCTTCAAATTATTACACAACGGTTTATTATTTGTCTGTTTAGCTCCGAGTGGTCTCTTTCAGAGTTTCAACCACACAGCAAATGAAAATCCCATTGAAATCAAATAGGTAGAAACTGTGAAAATTGTATTAAATACAATACATCACCTTTAACCCATTCAGTGCGGGTGTGGTAATATTACTACAGCTGGGGTTTCGCGCCGTGCGGGTGTGGTAATATTACCACGCTGCTCTCTTCAGACCCTGTACCCTTATCATCGCTCTGTAGAGGGGGGTACCGCGTTTCTTTGTCCCGTACGGTGGTTTTTACCCTCAGTATGAATCATGCAGCAGTTCTGAACACTTCGTTGGTGGATAGAGTGTTTTTGAGCCAGGAAAATGGAGGAAGATGGAGAAGTAATGCTGATGTGCAATAATGTGTACAATGTTTACCATTATGTGGTGTATTATATTCATCATTACAGAAATAAATAATATCTGGTATGAAGTGTCCAACTGCGTTCTTGTACTCACTCATTTTGATTTTCAATTTTCGCCTCTATTTGGCTGGAATGCTAACCCGCAACACTTCGCTCTGCTGTTAGCATTCTGGCCAAACCTGACGTGCGGGTGTGGTAATATTACCACGTGCGCCAAAAATGGTTCAAATGAACTGATATTGACTGTTTTTATCCATAACCACCATTATACCAATTTTTAAAAAGTGCTATGCGACGTGTCACAAAAACTCAACTTCAGGATGGGAGGTTGTTCCTCCTTTTGAGACCCGCGCTGAATGGGTTAACAAAATTTGTTAAAGAGAGAAAAGGGTGTACTATTTTATGAAAGCCTTCGACAACAGTTGACAGACGAAAGAAGACGATTTATTCAAATCTCGCAGTTTCATGGTTCTGATCAGTGTAGCCAACTTTAGCAGAATGAGTGAATATCATTGATGGATACTACTATTTAGCACCATGGATACTACAAATTTTCACAACATCAACTATTCAGGAAAACTCCAAACATAATCGACTGAAATTCCTCATGCTTCTTGACAGGGAAAAAGGTTATTTACATACTAGTAAATAAATTGACTCATTACATACCTTAAGGCCCCTTTACACTAGCAATTTTTTTCGACAATAATTGCCCAACTCCAAAAAAATTGCACTAGAAAAGTTGTTGGCAACACATGACAATAATTGCGTTCTCGTGTTGCATCAACAGGAGGTGACGCAATAATTGCGTTGTGTTGTACAATAAAATTGAGCAATAAAAATTGTTCAGTTATTTCGTTTATACTAGCAACACCAGTTCGTCAACATGATGGAAGCGGAAATCATCGCTGCTGCCGTTGTCATCGTGGCCGCAAGCACCATGCAGGGGAGGAAGAAAAGGAAAACTTGGCAACGCGAGTATCTCAGCAGGAGAGATTGTACTCTCGCGATAACCTCGAAACTTTTGTTTGACGGTGAACTATTTTTGAATTTTGCCCGTATGTCCAAAACGGACTTTTTTTTGGGGGGGGGGGGGGGGGGAACGGAAATTTTGGTTGGTCTACTGGGACCCCGAACCATGAAGGCTGACACGAAATTTAGAATGAGCGTCCCAGTAACCACACGCTTGGCCATTACGCTTCGATTTCTGGCAAGTGGCGATTCCTTCAAGAGCCTGATGATAACATTTCGGGTTGACTCATCCAGGAGATGCTAGCCCGCAACACGCCCGGGTGCTCGAGGTGCAATTATTTTCCAACCCCCTCAGACTTGATTTGCAAAACAGTTCAATCTTCGTTTGGAGCTAAAAATTTTGCGCAACACCCTGCAATTATTGCCTACAACTTCTTCAAGACGAAAAATAATTGCACTGTGTTGCGTACATGTTTACACTAGCAACATTAAACTTGAGCAATTTTTCTCGCACGAAATTATTGCCGAAAAAAATTGCTAGCGTAAAGGGGCCTTTAGGTATCTTCTTAAAACGGTGTGTATATTCACGATCTTACATCGCACATGACTTTCACAACAATAACAAGAAAGGAATTTTTATGGTTTTGCCACAACAAACATGGTACACATGGGATCCGCTAGATGCGCTCGCTGTCATATTTAGTAAGTGGGGAAGAGTTCCCGCGTAAATACAAAATAATAGCGGACCATCTATGCTCAACCTTCACACTTCTCAATTATTTCAAGAATCTATTCTCTCTCATGTATTGATATCAAGATCCCTCGAGAAAAAATAAAATAAACTTCAAGAAGGTGTGTAAGTGCTGTGTTTAAGGGAAACTTCGCTGAGTTTATTTTTAAGGTGAAAAAAGGTGAAAAGGTAAACCGATATTGAAAAGTGATGACAATTTTTCCTTCATTTCCCAGGGAAGTATCGCCAAATTACTCTCAGAATGGGGATGCGGTCCTTTGGCGAAAGACGACTACATCCATGAGATCTACCGCTATGGTGGTGCCGAACTGCATTCCGTGTCTGCATTCCTAGGTATGTCCTTTTCCAATTAAGTTTGCAAGTGTTCAATTGATTGCAGTGAAAGTGATTGATTCAGATCTGAAAGAAGCCACTAATGCCAAAATTGTGAGTTTGAACCAGATTTTGGATGGAAGTAGGCGAAATGTTGAATAAATCTCAAAATTAATCTCATTTTGTCTGCTCGTTTCAGTGACAGACAATTGATAATTATCGGTGACTAAATGACTCCCATAATTAAATTTCAATTTCCAGGAGGCTGTGTGGCGCACGAAGTCATCAAGCTGGTCACCGGTCAGTACAAACCCGTCAACAACACTTTCATCTACGACGCCATCACCACCAACACGGAAACCATCGACATTACGAATTTACACGGAATATTTTGATATTGAAATATCGGTCTTTTTGTGATTAAAAAAAAAAACACAAAGTAATGTAAATATTTAATTTTATTTTTTGTATAATTAAATGAATCTGTCGAGTCCAAATGGGTACCGGTTAATGATTGTTTCCCTTATAGGTGGTATTCGTGTTGTAACTGGAGAAGTACTGTTCGCAGATAGAAAGAATGCGGTTGGCCTATTTTCCGATGGGTATACCTGCTAACATACCTGCTGTCCCAAAATCTTAAGTAGCCTGTTGAGTCAGGCTGGGGAAAGGGCCGAGCCCCAGTAATCGTAATCCAGGGATCAAGCAACTCCATTCATAATAAGGTAGAGAGCCCCTCCACTCAGCCAATTGTTAGGCAGGATTATTTTTATCTCGAATGTGAGTTCACTTGCCCTTCTGTTTACCCTTCAGTCGCCTTTGAAATTTGAAAGAAGCATCATCCCTTAGGTACTGGAAGCGTGATTTTATTTTTTAATGAATGAATGTACATTCTCTTAATTGATAAGACTTTCCCAATGGTAAGGAACCTGTTTCATTGTTTATTAGTGTTCTGTATTTGTTTTGTTTTGCCTGTAATAAATCGATCCTTTCACTTCATCATCTATAGGTAGTCAACAACCCTCGGTCTCATTTTCCCTGGCTTGAGTGCAGGTAGAAGAAGGACGATGTTTTTGGGATTGTAATACACATGGACACCTCACCAAACCATCCGCATTCTTTCAATCTGCAAGCAGTACGGTCGTCTCGGAAGCATTGTTTTCACTTTTCAAGGTCGAAAACAAATGTTCTCCAAAATCAAAATTTCCACTCGCGTTTTATGTTCCAGGCCTTCCTGGATAATTTTGGTTCCGTGTCTGTCTGTCTGAGCATCCTTCATGAAATTCTTGTATGGTGGTTTTGGGTAGTAGTTTCAAGTTCTCTCCGTTGAAGAACAAGTTTTTACTCTGCAACTTGAAAGTTGGTCCAAAAACTCAGCACCAGCACGACCCTGTTTAAGAATTGTCCAACTTCAAACTAAACAAAATCGATTTGGATCCGACTCAGGCAGACCAACTCCATCATTCGCTGGTTTGCCGAACAATCTTTTGGCAAACTTTCAACCAAAATTAAACCAAATGGTTCCGAACTTGCATACGAGGCTGCAACACATTGGGACATTTATGTCTACCTTCCTTACCTACCTACAATCAATAATTCTTTTTTTTTGACGTGTAACAAATTCCTACCGCGAATGTTGTTTACAGTTCTCTTAACTCAGGGGTATACCTCAGTTTCTTCCATAATTACAGCGGTTTTGTAAGTTTATGATTTATGGACAAATTTAGAACATTCCAACGAATAGAGAACGATTTTCCTACGAACACGAATGGCGAAGATAAAGTTCCCTAGCAACGTATTGGTTGTAAGTGGATATCATTAAAAAACTTACCTACTAAGTTACTAACTTAGTAAGTTAACTTATTAAATTAACCTAAGTTAAGTAACTTAACTTAGTAGGTAAGTTAAGTTATTAACTTACCTACTAAGTTTTTCGTGACCGATTTTGTGATCGTCATGCCAAGCACCCTGGAAGAAGAGTGAGGGCCCTGGGTTCTCCCTAGATACTTCTTCAATCGCCATTTGGGTTCAGAAAAATTCATCAAAATCGGATGAAAAATGTAGAAGTTATAGCTGTGGCAAGGATTTCATGACGGACAGACACGGAACCAAAATTGTTAAAGAAGGTCTGAAACATAAAACGCTGCAACTTATTACACAATGGTTTATTAGGTTTTTTTATTTTCCTATATTGATCACTGGTCTGCAAAGCCACCAACCATCCAACATGGAGAAAAACATCGATCGCATTTCGGTCAGCTTTAATTTGAACGGAGATTGGGCCTCTTTTGCGATTCACACTCGTGTTTCTGATTTAACGTACGTAAAACCCTTAAATTCTCTTAGGGAGCGATCGGTTTGTCTTACAGGGCTCCGCGTGGTCTCAAAAAGTCTAAAAATTCATAATCTTCTAAAAAATTCAAAATCTTCGGGGCACAACTAGACTTCAAAAGGAGCCTACATACCAATTTTCATCAAAATCGGTCAAAATCAGTGGCAAAAGTGCCGAGTACGGCGGACGGACGGCCAAATTTTGGTTTACTATTTTCAATAACAAACCTTTGGAACCGACCAAGAAAAAAAAAATTTTAACACCCCCTCAAAATTTGATGGTTTACTTTTCAAGGTACGTAGAATCCAAAAATCGAATACAAATTTGGCCGTCCGTCCGCCGTACGCCTTTTGCCACTTAGCATTGACCGAGTTTGATGAAAATTGGTATGTAGGCTCCATTTGGAGTCTAGTTGTGCCCCGAAGATTTTGGTTGAGGTAGGTCACTTCTAAGGGTTCCAAAATCAAATTTGAAATTTTGAAAACGCCCTAACTCAAAAAATTTTGATATAAAGGTATTGTTTTTCCTTCAATTTAAGATTCTATAGAATTTTTAGAATTTTTTGAGACCACCCGGAGCTCTGTAGGACAAACCGTTCGCTCACTACGAGAATTTAAAGTTTGAACGTACGATAAATCAGAAACACGAGTGTGAATCGCAAAAGAGGCCTAATCTCCGTTCAAATTAAAGCTGACCGAAATGCGATCGATGTTTTTCTTCATGTTGGATGGTTGGTGGGTTTGCAGACGAGTGATCTATATAGGATAATAAAAAATAATAAACCATTGTGTAATAATTTGCAGCGTTTTTTATTCACAGAGGACCCGGAGTCGTTTCGACCACCAAACAAGAAATATTATTATCACCCCCCAACAGATATCGATTTAGACAGTTGATTTTGAATAACAAGCGCGTTTTAGCGTTTCCGCCCCCCTGTGTTGATAATTCGATCCGGAGACGAGGGGTGCTGGAGGGCTTGATGAACACTCAGCTGAATGGCGCCTCGCATCAGCGGCGGCTCTCGTTTCATTCATCTCCCCCTCGGTCGGGGGGCGACTCCGGCGGTACCGCGAAATCCGTCTCGTCGCCTGATGACGGCGAGGGGGCGGATAATTTCGTCCGGAGACGGCGCTTTTGTCGGCCGGCCGCCAATCGCCGCTTCCAGGGATCCCGGGATGTCGTTTATAACAACGTCTGATGTCGAGAACCCTTCGGCAAAAAGCCCCACTTGTGCAGCATGAGGAATTGAGAGAATTTTCAAGAGGGTTCACGAGTCAGTTCACTCTTCCATTCACTCTTTGTCAAACATTGTCAAAACAATCAATCAAAATTCGAAACGCTCACTACTTCTTATAGGATTATTCACGCAGAATCGAATGAGACCAACCCCAGGTCGCTAGGACCAACCGTATAAAAAGTACGACGATATTCCCGCTGAAAATCTTATTTTTTTTACAATTTGCATTGAAAATCATTAAAAAGTTAGTTAGATTTTTACCGGAATTTTGGTTTTATTTATTCCCTAAAATGGTCAAAATAATCAATAAAAATTCCGGTAAAAATCATAACCCGGTTAGTCGGTTCTCGGTTAGTCGTGGCGACGTTGAGTTGGTCTCATTCGATTCTGCGTGAAAAATCCTATAAGAATGGGGAATTCGCCTCAATTTTAGATTCTGGAATTTCAACTCAAATCCTATAATAGGGCCCTAGAATAACGTTTAACACTAGGAATAACCAAGGGGAAAAATTACCGTAGGAGAAAATGACTAAACAAGTGAAGCCTCTGTTACAAAACACCGCAAAAATCGAGGAATATTGTTGACGTCATACAAAAAAAAAGACGCGAAAACAACACCGACAACAGACAGAATTCTAGCACCGCCACACAAAACGATCCAGTGAAATGGCTACTCGAATAATGTGATTCAAATCTTGAAACTAAATAAGAGAAGATGAAGACTAATAATGCTTGATAAACTAGTAGGTAGAATCGTATTGTAAAAAGTGAGTAATATTGTTTCTTTTGGTCACTTTTGTGTCTGGGTTCTTCCTGCCAGTTTGCGGCGCACTCTTGTGCGCACTACTTGTAAGCTAAAAGTTTGTGTATGTTCCGCTTCTGTGGTAAGCGCCACAGAACCTCCTTTGAAGTCAGATTGGTAGAATATCCGTTACGTTTCAAACATGGCTGCCTCTTACACATTGCCACCACATTTAAAATTTCTATCTTCCTTAAATTCTCTGAATTTTTTGGATGCGTTTTCGAGCAGCTCACTATGGTTTTATTCCATAAAAATAAACCCTCATTCGAAAAAAGAAAAAAAATGTGAGGCAAATTTCCCATTAGTGAGCGTTTCAACTTTTGATTGATTATTTTGACAATGTTAGGTCACAAATATGTCCAGAGTTCGGGAGAAAATCATTTTAAAAAAGGATGATTTTCAGGAAAAATTGTTTAAAAATTTGATTTTTAGGGAAATTATGGGAAAAATTAGAAAATCGTATTCAAAGTGTGAATACGATTGTATTTGTATTCATATCCATATTCGTATTCATAATCATAAAATCGCAGATATGATTGTATTCATAATCGTATTTATGAATTCGCCCATCTTTGCTTTCCTGTATCTTTTAGCGAACTTTCACGGGAAAAGATGCTATTGCGATGGCCTCAACATTTTTAGAATCGACTTTTTTGGAAAAATTTCTTCACTGAAATCCGTTTTGGAACATTCTGAAACAATCCCTGAAGAATGTAAAAAAAAAAAAAAAAAAATTCTCTTTAAAAATTCGCTCATTAATTCATGCTGCGTGAATGGACTTTATCTCTTTATATGTGGCAGAATGAGAAACTATGCTCCTCCCTGATCAGCTGGGTGAGATAAATTTGCCCCTGGTGTCCCCAATAAGATGAAATTTCACAAAAACTGTGGCTGCTTAGTTAGAGCCATTGACTAAAATTCAAGAAAGATGGGACGTGCTTTAGCTGTGGCTTTTCGGCTGAGAAGGAAGGGGTGGAACGGGTTGAAAATCCCCCCCCCCACCCTCGTGACACTTTTCAGGTAGTTAGTCCAAGGCTAAAGCATCTTCCATGCTAAAATTAACCCTCCTCAAAATCTGATGGTTTACGTTTCAAGATATGTAGAATTTAATGACCGATTTTGACGAAATTCGGTACATAGGCTCCTTCTGGGTTTTTGAAACGCCATAGATCAAAAACTTTCGATACATCTACAGTTATTGTTTTTTCATTAATTTAAAATTGCATTTTAGGAATGTTTTGAAACCACGTAGAGTTTTATGGGACTAACCGTCCACTTCCTGTGAGGATCATTGATAATTAAATTGTTGCTTAAAAAAACTCAATTTTTTGGTAACAAAACAATTTATTTTTGAAATAATCACATAAATATGGACTCTAGTATTAGCAATCCATTTATTTAAATAATTTCAGTAAGATGCGCTGTTCTAGCTGTTGCGCTGTTCTAACCAAAGGTTCAAAATAAGTTGCAAAATTTTAAATTAATTAACCAACAATTTAATTAATAAACTAAAAGTAGCAAAAATTTCAAAATAATTAGCCAAAATTTCAATTAAATTAGCCAACATTTCAAATTATTAAGCCAAAAGTCCAAATTGAATAGCCACAATTTTAAATTAGCCATAAATGCAAATTAATTCGACAAAAAATTAAAATTGATCAGCCAGAAATTCAAATATATTAGCCTTAATGTTGTATTTTATATGCCAAAATTTCAAATTGAGTTTTCAAAAGCTCAAATTCAAGTAACTAACATTTCAAGCTAATTAGCCAAAGGTTCAAATGGAGTTGCCAACATTTTAAATTAGCCATAAATTAAAAGAATTAGCCAAAAAGTTCTTACTGATCAGCCAAAAGTTCAAATTAATTGGCCAAAAGTTCAAATTGAGTGTCTACAATTTCACACAAATTAGCCCAGATGTTCAAATTGATCTGTCAAAAATTCAAATAAATTAGCTTAACATTTTGACATTTTCATGTCTTTGCCCTGGCACATAGCACAAAAAACTGTCACGAAATTGCGTAACGAAATTGTGTTACAGTGCCTTTATAATGATTTCCGCTCACAACGACCCCGTTGTTAGATTTGTTCCTTTTCTACACTTTTTAACCCACCAAAATCGTTCACCACTCGTTGGAAAGCTCTCGATTTAACGAACATTTTCATGTTCTCCATAACATATTGACTATACGAATAGCGGAGCTATGGGCATAACTGTTCTCATATTTTGTTTACAAACTAATGATCGTGAGTGTAGAAGATAATTAATCCGGAATCGTCTATTTTATTGAAATTAGGTACCTACCTCTTAGTATTAATACTTCTGTCAATTTGTAACATAATATATCTATGTTATTATGTTAATGATTCGTTTCACATTCTGACAACAACGGAGGGTGGGTTATAAAATCCTATAGTGAGGTAAAAACGCTGCAAATTATTACACAACGGTTTATCATTTTTATATAGATCACTCGTCTACAAAATCACCAACCATCCAATATGAAGAGAAAAATTAAAAAAAAAAATCAAAAAAAATCAAAATCACCAACCATTGATTGCATTTCGGTCAGCTCTAATTTGAACGGAGATTAGGTCTCTTTTGCGATTCACACTCGTGTTTGGATTTATATATATATATATATTTCAATATAAACCCTTAAATTTTCGTAGGGAGCGAACGGTTTGCCCTACAGAGCTCCGCGTGGTCTCAAAAAATTCTAAAAATTCTATAGAATCTTAATTTGAAGGAAAAACAATACCTTTATATCGAAATTTTTTGAGTTAGGGCGTATTCAAAATTTCAAAATTGATTTTGGAACCCTTAGGAGTGACCTACATCAACCAAAAGCTTCGGGGCACAACTAGACCCCAAATGGAGCCTACATACCAAATTTCATCAAAATCGGTCAATGCTAAGTGGCAAAAGTGCCGCGTACGGCGTACGGCGGACGGACGGCCAAATTTTTATTCGATTTTTGGATTCTACGTACCTTGAAACGTAAACCATCAAATTTTGAGGGGGTGTTAAAATTTTTTTTTTCTTGGTCGATTCCAAAGGTTCATTATTGAAAATAATAAACCAAAAGCAATAGGTAAAGACATGAAAATGTCCCAATGCGTTGCAGACTCGTATGCAAGCGTTTTGGTTTATTATTTTCAATAATGAACCTTTGGAATCGACCAAGAAAAAAAAAATTTTAACACCCCCTCAAAATTTGATGGTTTACGTTTCAAGGTACGTAGAATCCAAAAATCGAATAAAAATTTGGCCGTCCGTCCGCCGTACGCCGTACGCGGCACTTTTGCCACTTAGCATTGACCGATTTTGATGAAATTTGGTATGTAGGCTCCATTTGGGATCTAGTTGTGCTCCGAAGTTTTTGGTTGATGTAGGTCACTCCTAAGGGTTCCAAAATCAATTTTGAAATTTTGAAAACGCCCTAACTCAAAAAATTTCGATATAAAGGTATTGTTTTTCCTTCAATTTAAGATTCTATAGAATTTTTAGAATTTTTTGAGACCACGCGGAGCTCTGTAGGACAAACCGTTCGCTCACTACGAAAATTTAAGTGTTTATATTGAAATATATATATATAAATCAAAACACGAGTGTGAATCGCAAAAGAGGCCTAATCTCCGTTCAAATTAGAGCAGACCGAAATGCAATCGATGGTTGGTGATGTTGATTTTTTTTGATTTTTTTTTTTTTTTTTTTGATTTTTTTTTCATATTGGATGGTTGGTGATTTTGTAGACGAGTGATCTATGTAGAAAATAATAAACCATTGTGTAATAATTTGCAGCGTTTTTTAAAGGAAGTTCCACCTTACGTAACTTTTACTATAGGTATCTAATCCTACATTTAAAATTATCTAGAAATGCTTGTATACGAGTCTGCAACACATTGGCATTATTAACGATTTTTTCTTTTATGTGCTAAAGACATAAAATGTCAAAGTTTGTATATAGTTTATATGGTATAGTATAGGCGTATAGGTATAGTTTCGATGGCGTCTCTGACCGGGTTGGTCAGTCCATCTATGTTGAGTCCCCTGCCTTATCTAACCAAAATAATGGTTCGATTTAAATAATATTCAAAATCCTTGTTCGTGGATTTTTCCTTAATTTTGTTTTCAACATTTTAAATAAAATATTCACTCCTTGGTGTGACTCGAATCAAGACTTTGCTTTAACTTACTAATTTTGGTTTATTATTTTCAATGATGATCCTTTGGAATCGACCAAGAAAAAATTTTTAACCCTCCCTCAAAATTAGTTAGTTTACATTTCAAGGTACGTAGAAACCGAAAATCGAATAAAAAACCATGGACCGATTTTGATGAAATTTATTAGGTATATGAGCTCCATTTGGGGTCTACTTGTGCCGCGAAGTTGATGTCAGTCACTACTAAGGGCTGAAAAATGAGGGTTGAAAGGTTCAAAAGTGCCCTAGCTCGGATACTCTCGAAATAAAGGTATTGTTGTTTCATCAATTTTAAATAGTATTTTGTTATATTCTAAAAGTTTAAATTGAGTACCTAGCCAACATTTTAAATTAGCCATAAGTTCAAATTAATTAGCTAAAAAGTTTAAATAGATCAGCCAAAAGTTTATATCAATTAGTCAAAATTTAAAATTATTAGCCAAAAGTTCAAATAAATTTGCTTAAAAGTTTTATTCCATATGTCAAAGGTTTAAATTTGGCAGCCAAAATTTCATATTAATTAGCCAAATTAATTACTGAATTATTAATTTCATATTATTAGTTTAAATTTATTAACTGACTTTTTTTTTATCAGTTTAGGATAGTGTTCAAGTTGTAGAAACGATCCATCAGTAAACCATGCGTTGATTTTGGAATTAATCACAATTACACGTCACTGCCTACGAGCTCTCAGGGTCCCACAACACTCCCCCGTACTGCCGCCTCGACTCGCCAAAATTACATTTTACATTGGCCGAAAATGTAATAATTTTTGCGTTTCTTAGAATAGAATATTTAATCACCTTGTTGTGTTGTAATGAAGGCACCCACAACTTTGGGATACCGATATTTTGAAGGCAGGTACTGACTCATTATCCTTGCACGATATTATTTAGATATTCTGAATCCAAATCCGCGAAAAAACCATAGGTGTGTGTGACAAAATCTTGTGTCGTCTGCCCAGGCCTTAGTTCTCAACCGATTTTCGTGGTTGTTTTTTGTTCGACGCGGAAAATTATCTAGTTGTGCACTACATCGCCGGAATTTCGAAATTTTCCTTTTAAGGGTCGAAGGGGGGGGGGGGGGGGGTTAAAGCTTTAAAAACGTGCGTTTGCGGGCATTAACTTGCAAACTCTGCCCAGACCTAAATTTCCAACGGATTTGCTTGTTTCTTTTTTTGTTTAACTCTAATAACTTCCAAGTTGTACATGAGTTCACCAGAGTATCAAAATTCGCAAGGGGAGGGAGCGAGTGGGGGGATAATTCGGTTCCTTTACTGCTTACTCGTTGTGCCCAAGCTTTGAAATTGAGGGAAAATTCTCATTGTACCTCTGGATTTTTATGAATTATTCTCTGTCTCACGATGAAACTAATAGTGGTGCCACCATGGTGCGAGAACACCATAAATCGCATATTTCATGGGTTTTTTTAATTTTTTTTTTTTTTTTTTGTGCGTGTTTTACCTTCAATACGGAAATGAACTTCGACAGACTGCCTACCAAAACAGATTGATGGAAGTTCAATGGTACGAAGTATTGCCACTTCGGTGCCAGACTGGCACCATTGGTGGTGGTGGGTTAACTCGAATTCGCATGTTGGGTATAGAAGATCATGGTTTTTAAAATGCTCTTCAAATTCAAGGCTCCCATGCCGCTAGAAATGTTGTGGTGGGTAATGGTGAAGAGGGGGGAGGGGATCACTATTTCTTGCCTAAAATGCTCAATAAATTACATCGAGTGAAACATTTTTATCGCTTACCAACTGGTTAAACTGATCTAATGCTTATCCGATGGGACGTCCCCTGGAATGCATGCATTACTAAACAATATGTTTCCTTCCAGGTCCGGCGATTTATTGACCTCTTCGTGGGTGTGTCGGACCCCACCCTTCTCAACCATTCGGTTGTCAACGCCTACCATCGGGGAGGAATATAAGGATGATGTCATTTCGTCAAGATAGAACTGGTCTCTGGGAGGGTCGAAATCGACCTCGGTAACCTCCTTGTTCTTATTCAGCTGAGGATGATTCATCAAGGTGGTCCGAACTTCAGGAGTCGAATCTTAACTTCCAAAAGAAATTTCCTCTGCAATTTTTTAACTCTGAGCTTTATGAACAATTTCGATTCCGTGTCTGTTTGTGGTCAATTTCTCGTCCTAGTCTGCTGCTCAAAACATTGTCAGAATTTAATGAAATTCCCCCGAGACGGTCCCCTATGAATTTTATCGGCAATGGTGACTTTCCTGAAATATGGATTTCCTTCAATTTTTCCTTTAATTTTTGCGCAAAATGATTGCTTATTGATTTCTTCAGGATCGGATCGGTAGGTTCTGTTTAGTCCTCTGGAAGGACAATCATTCATGTTGGACCACCACTGTTTATTTGCAAATGTAAAAGGCTGTTCAGAGCCAACCACTGGAATGAAGAGGAAGAAGCAGGTTTTTTGCTGTCACCTCTAGGAGGTCAATCCCTAATCTTCCCTAATCCTGTTGTCAGCAGGATGCTGGAAGGTGAAAGGAGGACTGCTGTGGCTGAGTACACAGTATCTGTGAGCAAGAAAACGCTCATCAGCAAAATCAAATCTTCCAGTGCTAGTGGCTTAGGGTGCGTGAACATTTCTGCTAGTTTCTATGGATGGAGACCTATTTTAGTGCCCCTCAAAACAATTTATGATTTCTGGAATTCTCATTGGACCTCTTCACGTAGATCTTGAGCGGTTATGAAATTATAAAAGATAAGGACAATGCATATGACTAAGCTCAGCTCTCAATTACAAAATTACGATTAGGAAAAGTAATTTTTCGTATAAACAAAACCACGTCATGTATAGCATGATGTTCAGGGGCTAGACATCAACAAACGCATTATTAGTTTGGCCCTTCAGCCTAAAAATTTAGCTCTCATGAGTCGATATTTTCATTTAGAGTATTTATAACCTTACAATACCTATTGTAATCTGGTGCAGGTTGAAATATATACCTTACACAAGGAAGAAACAATAGGACAGACACGGAGCCTAAGTAGCTTTTAAGAAAGCTCTCGAATCTAGATTTAAATTTAGTTGACCAGCAGCACAAATATAAAGGATTCTTCCACCTCAGAGCTATTGACCCGCTGGAAGAGCTTTTCTCCGGAAACGTGTTGCCGAATTCAATTCTGTAGTGGAATAACGAGATGGGATTGAAAATCTGTGTATGGCTGGTTGGAAAAATGATAGGAAGGATGAATGGATGAATTCCGTCCTTCTCGGAAGCCAGTAGATATCTGACGTCATGATGTGAAATAATTGGTCGGCCAAGCCTCCTGGTCCCGGGGCTCTAATACGATATTGTTTCCGAGTCTACCAAGTTAGCGGAAGCTTCGTTTTCAGTTTTCAAGGTTGAACAAAAAAAGTTCTCCAAAATCAAAATTTCCACTCTCATTTTACGTTTCAGACCTTCCTGAACAATTTTGGTTCGGTGTCTGTCTGTCTGTCATGAAATCCTTGCCACAGCAATAACTTCTAAAATTCTCTTCTGATTTCGATGAAATTCTCAGGGATTGTGCGGGTTGGCGTCTAGACGGTCCTCTATGAAAATCATCGCCCCCTGACTGATGATAGTCACTGCGCATGCGCAAACTTGAAATCCTTGCCACAGCCATAACTTCCACATTTTCTATCCGATTTCGATAAAATTATCAGCCATAACACTTACATTTTGGTTTATTATTTTCAATAATGAACCTTTGGAATCGACCAAGAAAAAACATTTTTTAACCCCCCCCCCCCAAGATTTGTTGGAATACGTTTCAAGGTACGTATAATCCAAAAATCGAATAAAAATTTGGCCGTCCGCCCGCCGTTCACCGTACGCGGCACTTTCCCCACTTAGTATTGACCGATTTTGATGAAATTTGGTATGTAGGCTCTATTTGGGGGCTAGTTGTGCCCCGAAGATTTTGGTTGATGTAGGTCACTTCTAAGGGTAGAAAAATAAGGTTTGAAATTTTGAAAACGCCCTAACTCAAAAAATTTTGATATAAAGGTATTGTTTTTCTATCAATTTAAGATAGTATAGAATTTTTAGAATTTATTGAGACCACGCGGTGCCCTGTAGGACAAATCGTTCGTTCCCTACGATAATTTAAAGGTTGGACTTACGATAAATCAGAAACACGAGTGTGAATCGCAAAAGAGGCCTAACCTCCGTTCAAAATTTGAACAGCTAGCATTTAATGTTCATTTAATGGTCAGCTAACATTTAATGTTAGCTGACCGAAATGCGATCGATGTTTTTTCTTCAAGTTCGTTGGTGGTAACAATGGCAAGGCCGTGTTCTTTGTAGACGAGTGATCTATATAGAAAAATAATAAACCTTTGTGTAATAATTAGCAGCGTTTTCATTCGAATTTGATGACATTTTCTAGGATTGTTTCTTGGAATTAACAGCCATAACACTTAAATTTTTCATCCGAATTTGATGAAATTTTCTAGGATTGTTCAGATTGGCGTGTAGATGGTCCCCGATGAAAATCATCTCCCCCAGACAAAGAGTAGTTGCTGCGCATGCGCAAACGTGAGTTCCTTGTGACAGCTAAAACGTCTACATCCTATTTCGGAATTGTTCAGATTAGCGAGTAGATGGTCCCCTATGAGGGTAGTAGAAGATACTTAAAGATTGATGTCTTGAGATTAACTACTATGCATCGGATCATCTATACAATCGGGTTATGGGTACGAAGAAGCTATGTGCCACACCCACTTTGCAGAGGTTTTTTTTTTCTTGGTCGATCCCAATGGTTCATTATTGAAAATAATAAACCAAAAAGGGAAGTCGAACCGATTGCCAAAACTACGGGGTAATCACTCTCCCATGATTTTGGAGGATCTCACTCACTACACTGAGAGTCTACTTGGTGGAGTTCGGTCTGAGCGTAGCACGACGGATCAAATCTTTGTACTCCGACGAATGAATAGGCGACTGGAACGTTGCATTTTACAAAATACGAATTTTACATGAAAGCTGTTCTAATGGGAAGGGATCGAAATTCAAGTTTTACCTATCTTGGGTTTCCCTTGTTGCTAAGATGCTAAGAGTGCTAATATTTGTAAAAAAATCTCCGGAAATATTGGTTAAATCTGTCATTTGTAAACCTTAATGCTATGAGCAAAGTGGATTTAACTCAGTTAAATCATTGACTCAGTTAAGAATGTATAAAGGGTGAAAAGAGCCTCTCGTCTTCACTGTATTCCATTTTTCAAGGAATACTCCCCTAACAGGACGGAAGGAAAAGGAAGGAAATCACTTCGAAGAAGTCGAGGCTCCAAATCCTGACAATCTGCTGGAGCGGCATAATTTGATAAGCCGTTTTGAGAATAAGGGCGGAATCGCGTTTTTTTCTACGCCGGTGATCCAGAAAGATTGCATTTGTGGAGCTGGTAATAAAAGTGGATCCTTCGATATAAAACTTGTCACTCTCTGAGTTTAAAACTTCTGGTTTATTATTTTCAATTACGCTACAATAATGTTAACTTTGGTATGAAGCAACAAATAAAAGTAACCCACAATGAAAATAAATTATTTTACGTTTCAAGGTTATAGGATCAAAAGCGCTTCAAATTGAGAGAGAGAAAAAACACTTTATTGAACATTGTAGAGGGAATGAAGGTGGACAAGGACTCCAGTAGTTGTCGAAACGTAATGGATTTGCCGAAAGTTCAAAATGAGTTGCCAAAAGTTCAAATTGGTATGCCAAAAGTTTGCCGAAAATTGACATTGATTTATTTCGCTTCAAATTATTGCCGGGAGCGAACGGTTTGTCCTGCAGAATTCCGGGTGGTCTCAAAAATTTTTTTTAATTCAATAATATTTAAAATTGGTGAAAAAACGATACCTTCATTTCGAGAGTTTTCGAGCTTGGGCACTCTTGAAAATTTCAACTTTCAATTTTCACCTCTTAGAAGTGACTGACATCAACCAAAAGCTTCGCGGCACAACTACACCTTGAACTACCTTGAAACGTAAAAAATCAAATTTTGAGGAGAGATTAAATTTTTTTCTTGCTCGATTCTAATGGCTTGTTAATCCGGATAACTCTCAATTTTTTTAGACAAAATTTTATGAATTTTTTCGTATATTAGTGTCATAGATGTTGTCTGAAGACAAATTTGGCACACAATTTTTTTTCCATTTCCTTTCTGTAAAAATCTCCCTGCTGCGAGGAATATGGCTTTTCCATGTATAATTTGATCTAATATTCACATCAAGATTATTTTGACAGAAGCAACTCCGGCAAAACTTCGTCGTTCCAGAGTTGTGGGTGCTTTCAATACGAAGTTTGGTTCTTGGTTTAAGGTATAGCATAATTGTGACTTGAAATTCTATTCAAAGAAACGAAAAAAGATTGTGTTATTGACCAGCTGAAAATTTGGCTCACTTCCGTCAGCGGTCGTTCATGTGCGATTCACACTCGTGTTTCTGACTCACTACGTCCATCGCAGAGTACTCAACGAAGACAAACAACCTTGCGAGAGATCTATCAACTCCCTTCTATGGTCTAGGGATTAGTCGTGAGAAGGGAGGGAGAGAGTATGGGACCTCGTTTTCCCATAAATTTCACAATAAATGCGTATTTAACATTTAAAAATCAAATTTATTTAAAAATTGAACTCAATGTTGAATTGATGAAAAAACATCAAAGAACATCATGCGAACGGTTGGTCCCACAGAGCTCTGGGTGGTGTCACTAAATTCTCACAATTTCTGACCATTTTGAATGAATGAAAAAACAATAACTATACATCAAAAGTGTTCGAGCTATGGAGCCCTCCAATTTTCACCTCATAGGCGTGACTAGCAATAACCAATAGCTTTGGACAACTAGACCCCAAATGGAACCGATGTACCAACACTTACGTCAAAATCAGGTCATTGGGAACTGGGCAAAGTGCCGCGTACTGCTGACGGACGGAACATATGTTATTCGATTTTGGTTTATTATTTTCAATATTGAACCTTTGGAATCGACCAAGAAAATTCTTTTTTTTGACACCCCTCAAAATTTGTTGGTCTAAGGGTTGAAAAATAAGGTTTGAAATTTTGAAAACGCCCTAACTCAAAAACTTTTGATATAAAGGTGTTGTTTTTTTCCTCAATTTAAGATAGGACAAACCGTTCGTTCCCTACGAGAATTCAAGGGTTGGACGAACGATAAATCAGAAACACGAGTGTGAATCGCAAAAGAGGCCTGATCTCCGTTCAAATTTTAGCTGACCGAAATGCGATCGATGTTTTTCTTCAAGTTGGTTGGTGGTAACAATGGTAAAGCCGTGTTCTTTGCAGACGACTGATCTATATAGAGGAATAATAAACCTTTGTGTAATAATTTGCAGCGTTTTTGATTCTACGTGGGTATTAAAACGTAAATTAATTCCTGATTAATTTCAGTTTCATGTCTGCCTTTCTTCACAGAGTGATTCTTCAAGTCGTGCTATTCCGCATCCAAAAGATGTGCGGCCTCCCACCAAGGCGGACGTTTCTCAGTTATTTCCGCAAGCCACCTTGATTCACTCCATAGCTGACGTAAGTTCCTATTCCTTCCTGCTGACGTCAGTTGCTGCACTTTGGCAACAGCCGATCAAGTCCCAAGAAACGATGAATTCTATGAAAAAATAACTAGAAAAACCGCAGATAAGCACCTACTACTTACCTATTATAGACTGCGCAATCATTGAATACCAAACTTGAAGGTCTCGAACTGACTCACCTGATAGAGCAGGGGAGCCCAAGTAAGAGATTCTCGAGATAAAGGAACAAGTTCATTGGAGACGAGCAATGAAAGTAAATCATGAGTAAGAAAAACGTCCAGCAAGTTGGATGGGCGGAATAGTTTCGTCACACATAATAACTCGACGTACAGAATTCATTGGTTAAAAACGCTGAAGTTATCACACAACGGTCTATAATTTTTCTGTAAAGATCACGAGTATGCGAAGAACATGGCTTCCATCAATAGTACCTACCAGCCACATTATCCCTCAAGGTTTCCAATCAAGTTCATTTTGGCAGAAAGAAACAATCTGCAAATCATCTTTTCTCAAAGTTAGGTGGCTGCCTTCAATACGAAATTTGGTTCTTAGTTGTAATGGAAGCTCAACTGAGTGACATGAAATTCTATTTTACATTCGAAGAATCGAAAAAATCGCTGAATTTTGGTTCACTTCCGTCAGTGAACGATCGAATGTGCGATTCACACTAATGTTCCTCATCATTCAGAGTAACCAACCTCTGAGAACCATCTCTGCACCAAGGAGCCCCCTCACCAGTTGGTGTAAGGGGGTGTGGGTCCTCGGGATATTATAAACGTGGGTCTGATAATTTCATTCAACAATAGGACATTCAACGATAGGTAGTTGATCGTGTGGGTGGTTTCGTTCGATTCTAAAAATTGAATATTCGATTTTTGGATTCTATGTAACATCAAATTTTGATGGAGGTTACAATTTTTTCTCGCTCGATTCCAAAGACATTTTAAATTTCAAATAATCAAACCAAAATGTTTACTCAAAGAACGTCAGATTTCACATTAGTTCATCTATATAAGCCCGTAACATGCCTTGGAACTTCACTGTCATTTGGCTAAAATTCTCCCTTAGGAGAAAGAGGGGAAAAAATAGATCAAGGATATGTCAATAGTTGTAGGTGTAATTTGAAAATTAAAATATTGAAATGAAAGACACACAAGATATGTACTTACCTATAACTGTTTCAATGAATAAACAGAATTTTTCTTCTGAAAAAAAAAAAAAAAAACTCTCCGATCGCACGTAATATACAGGGTGTAAGCCTAACCAGTCGATTTTACAACTAGTTTACCCCTCGGTAAAGCAGATTTATCCGACGGTCATCGGGTAACTCAATCGTACGCGTTTATCAGTCCCCAGATAGCCGTTACCCGTAGTTTAAAGTTAACTGGTCGTCCGAGGACCGATTAAAAAGTTACCGGGGGGTAACTCGATTTATGCAAGGCTTTTTAAACTCAAAGAGTCACTTCTCGTGTTTTTGTTTCCCAGAACGTTCGTTTTTGCAAATTTCGTTGTTGATTGTTAGTGAATTATGCTACAATCGAAAATGGATGTGTGGGGCTCTTTTTCAGACAGCAGCGACGAAGATGTGTGTTTATGGTCGAATTCCTGCAGTGGGGAAGGAAGGAAGGCGGCAACATAGATCGCGGATTGACCATTTGGAGAAGTGGGACGATTGCGATTTTTTGATGAGATTTGATTGGATGAAAGAATGTTGGTGTCTGTCGGCGACTTTAGTTGGTGTCTGTCGGCGACTTTAGTGGCGTCAATAAAAGCTCTGCCTGTAAAATTGTCAAGCAGGTGTCCCTGGAAACTGCCAGACTATCCGCCCAATTTATCAGAATACCAGCAACCGAGGAAGTTTTATTCAATCTGGGGTAAAATTTTATTTAAAAAACAAAAAAGTCAGGTTTCCTGGAGCTACGGAGCTATACAGGGTGTCACCCTAACTCGAGGACCAAACTTCAAGGATCGATTCTACAACTAATTTGCAAACTTTTTTGTCTCCTGACATTTTTTTTTAAAACGCTTTAAAATTATACTTTTTTCACTTTTAAGATTTTGTACGTGTTTTCGACCTTGAGCCATTAAAACGGCCATAACTCCCTCAATTTACTGGATAAACTCAAATATGAGTATACCGTTGGAAAGAACGTTAAATTTCCTATCAGTTCATCAGGACACAAAAGCTTTTTAAGCCTTTCGTATAAGTGAATAAATTGGTCAAAGTCAGAAATTTAAAACTTTCTCGAAAATCACCATTTTTCAGGCTGACTCATCTTATGTAATAAACAGCCGTATCGGCGGGCACTCAACGGAAAAAACTTGCCCAGAATCTCAGCTTTCCAACGGTCTATCAATTTTTCTTTTTAACATTCAAATTAGAAGAGTAAATGAAGTTTGAATGCCCGAAAACGTGTGTTTTACAAGAAAATCCAGTGTTTTAAGCGGTTTCTGGTCCCCCTCGACCTCAAGATGGCTTGACGATTTTGGTGTCATTTCCTATGTAATTTTCTACGCTGAATCAAATAGTGATACTTCCGAATGGTTCCGACTGCTAGAAAGTAGATTTTTTGAAGAAAACCTTCGTTTTTCGTACATAAAATACGCATTATTCTTAAATGTGGTAGTGAGCATGAAGTAACACCTTTTAACTCAACAAAAACACCGAATTTCTAGTTGATTGAAGTTTTTGTTGAGTTAAAAGGTGTTACTTCATGCTCACTACCACATTTAAGAATAATGCGTATTTTATGTACGAAACACGAAGGTTTTCTTCAAAAAATCCACTTTCTAGCAGTCGGAACCATTCGGAAGTATCACTATTTGATTCAGCGTAGAAAATTACATAGGAAATGACACCAAAATCGTCAAGCCATCTTGAGGTCGAGGGGGACCAGAAACCGCTTAAAACACTGGATTTTCTTGTAAAACACACGTTTTCGGGCATTCAAACTTCATTTACTCTTCTAATTTGAATGTTAAAAAGAAAAATTGATAGACCGTTGGAAAGCTGAGATTCTGGGCAAGTTTTTTCCGTTGAGTGCCCGCCGGTACGGCTGTTTATTACATAAGATGAGTCAGCCTGAAAAATGGTGATTTTCGAGAAAGTTTTAAATTTCTGACTTTGACCAATTTATTAACTTATACGAAAGGCTTAAAAAGCTTTTGTGTCCTGATGAACTGATAGGAAATTTAACGTTCTTTCCAACGGTATACTCATATTTGAGTTTATCCAGTAAATTGAGGGAGTTATGGCCGTTTTAATGGCTCAAGGTCGAAAACACGAACAAAATCTTAAAAGTGAAAAAAGTATAATTTTAAAGCGTTTTAAAAAAAAATGTCAGGAGACAAAAAAGTTTGCAAATTAGTTGTAAAATTGATCCTTGAAGTTTGGTCCTCGAGTTAGGGTGACACCCTGTATAGGGTGTCTACCATTTGGATGGACCAAACTTCAAGGATCGATTCTACAACTAATTTGCAACAAAAAATGTCTCCTAGCAATTTTTTCTTAACCCACTCAAAATTCTATTTTTTCCACTTTAAAGTTTTCATTCGTATTTTCAACCTTACAGCACTAAAATGGTCATAACTCCCTTATTTCTCTTGCTACTTCGAATCTGAGTACACCGTTGGATAGAGCGTTAAATTTCCTATCTGTTTAGCGGGAAACCTAGTTTCTTAAAGCCATTTGTAAAAATAAAAAAATAAATCAAAGTCAACATTTATAATTTTTTTCGATTATCGTCATTTTTCAGGCTAACGATTCCCCCGTAAAAAATACCGCTATCGTGGTGCACTCGACGGGAAAAACTACCCCAAGATCTTACCTTCCCAACGGTATGTCAGTTTCAAGGTTTAAGAGGAAAGTTTCTTGAAAAAATTGAGTTTTATGCGAAAAAACGTGCTTCTTTCGGCACATTCCGCTAGAGAGTCGACCAAGTATTATTGCCTTAACTTTTCAAGGATTGCAATGAAAAGTCCATCAAATTAAATTTCCACTCGTATTTTACGTTTTGGTCCTTCTTGAACAATTTTGGTACCGTGTCTGTCCATCTGACAGTCGGTCTGTCTGTCTGAAAGTACTTGTGGACGGCAAAAGCATTACGAAGCTACTGTCCGATTTTGATGTAATTTTCGGCGATTTTTTCCATGAAAATCAAAGTCAAAGCATTACATTTTCAAAATCAAATTCAAAAATTTTCATTTTTTATCTTAGAAATTATTATTTTTTAGGTTTATTGTTAACCTGGAATAAATTGTGCTACCGCGGGCCCCTCAACGGAAAACCCGTTCATTTTGATTTAAAAACGCTGCAAATTATTACACAATGGTTTATTATTTTCTATATAGATCACTCGTCTACAAAATCACCAACCATCCAATATGAAAAGAAAAAGAAAAAAATCAAAAAAAAAAATCAAAAAAAATCAACATCACCAACCATCGATTGCATTTCGGTCTGCTCTAATTTGAACGGAGATTAGGCCTCTTTTGCGATTCACACTCGTGTTTTGATTTATATATATATATATATATTTCAATATAAACACTTAAATTTTCGTAGTGAGCGAACGGTTTGTCCTACAGAGCTCCGCGTGGTCTCAAAAAATTCTAAAAATTCTATAGAATCTTAAATTGAAGGAAAAACAATACCTTTATATCGAAATTTTTTGAGTTAGGGCGTTTTCAAAATTTCAAAATTGATTTTGGAACCCTTAGGAGTGACCTACATCAACCAAAAGCTTCGGGGCACAACTAGACCCCAAATGGAGCCTACATACCAAATTTCATCAAAATCGGTCAATGCTAAGTGGCAAAAGTGCCGCGTACGGCGTACGGCGTACGGCGTACGGCGGACGGACGGCCAAATTTTTATTCGATTTTTGGATTCTACGTACCTTGAAACGTAAACCATCAAATTTTGAGGGGGTGTTAAAATTTTTTTTTTCTTGGTCGATTCCAAAGGTTCATTATTGAAAATAATAAACCAAAATGGAACTAAAATGAAATTAAAGAACAATCGGCAGAAAAAAATTGTCATTGTAACATAGCTACCATTACTACTTAATACCAGAAAGTGTTGGTAGGTACAATGAAAGACCCTCATTATCGGAGTGAAAAGTCAATAATTGTTGTAAAAAAAGGATTATTGTTAATGAAACTCTTCAATGTTATTCTTCTGATACAAAAAGTCAGTTTCATGATGTTTATTCTAATCAAACGAAAAACTGATACTTAACGTAGAAAAGATGTGATCCCGGGCTAGTTTTGTCCGTTGGGTGGCCCCGCGATAGCGCTACTTATTACGGGCAAACAATAAAACAATTTTGAGAGGGGTTAACTTTTTTTTCTTGCTCTATACCAAAGGCTTTTTTTTTTAATTTCAAATATTATTGAAAAATAATAAACTTGTTATTGAAACTAATAAACCTAATAATGGTAATTTTCGAGAAAATTTTAAAAATTTAGAATTTTATTATGAAAATTTAATGCTTTGACTTTTATTTTCATGGAGCCGAAAATTACATCAAAATCGGACAGTAGCTTCGTATTGCTTCTGCCATCTACAAGGACTTTCAGACAGACAGACCGACTGACAGATACGGTCCCAAAATTGTTCAGGAAGGTCCAAAACGTAAAATACGAGTGGAAATTTAATTTGATGGACTTTTTATTGCAATCCTTGAAAAGTTAAGGCAATAATACTTGGTCGACTCTCTCTAGCGGAATATGCCTAAAGAAGCACGTTTTTTCGCATAAAACTAAATTTTTTTCAAGAAACTTTCCTCTTAAACCTTGAAACTGACATACCGTTGGAAAGGTGAGATCTTGGGGTAGTTTTTCCCGTCGAGTGCACCACGATAGCGGTATTTTTTACGGGGAAATCGTTAGCCTGAAAAATGACAATTTTCAAAAAAAATTATAAATGTTGACTTTGATTTATTTTTTTGCTCTTACAAATGGCTTTAAGAAACTGGGTTCCTCACTAAATGGATAGGAAATTTAACGCTCTGTCCAACGGTGTACTCAGATTTGAAGTAGCATGAGAAATAAGGGAGTTATGACCATTTCAGTGCTGTAAGGTCGAAAATACGAATAAAAACTTTAAAGTGGAAAAAATAGAATTTTGAGTGGGTTAAGAAAAAATTGCTAGGAGACATTTTTTGTTGCAAATTAGTTGTAGAATCGATCCTTGAAGTTTGGTCCATCCAAATGGTAGACACCCTGTATAGGTGCTATGGACTGCGAGCACGTGAAAATTCAGTCGCCAGGAGGGTTACACCCGAAAATTTTCGAAATACTCGTAGAAAAGGGTACCTACTTCTCTATTAATGTACAAACTATTTCGTCTGCAAATTTGAAAATTCTGGACATAGTGGCCGGGATCTTGTCATGACCAGACAATTTTCAACAAAAAAACAATAGGTTCTGCCGTGCCAAGAAGGAAATAGGTACCGAGATCGAAAAAAGAAAACATCAAAACAAAGCTCATTGCTTCTGAAGCAATGCTTCATCCTCTTCTAATTTCCTCTTTTTTCTGATGCAAAACACACTGCAAAAACAATTTTTTTATGTGGAGGAAGCTAAATTTTATTGCATGGAAGAAGTATTCCTTACATGTTTTAATGTAAGCTTTTCACAGCCATCTTGATAAGCTGGGTAAATAATCGATTATTCGGCCTAACAGACAGTTAATTTTACCAGCCAGTTAATAGTTACCAGTGGGTTAATTTCGCACTGATAAACAGCACCTTTATAGTATCCATAATTTATCCCATCGTTAAAGTTAACAGCGGGATACGTAAACCCCCGTTAACTTTGGTGACTGATAAACTGACCCTTAGCGATTTTTTTCTAAACCCTTTGTTTTTGAGTTATTTTAACTTTAAATTTTTTTTCTCGTGATTTTGACCTTATGTCGTTAAATTGGTCATAACTCCTTTAACTGCTGTGTAAATTAGAATTTGATGATACCGTTGGAAAGAGCATTAAATTTCCTATCGGATAGATGCCTTAACTTTTTTTGAGTCAAGGTTTGAGACATGAAAACGTCCTCTAAAAAGAGAATTTTACGTAATTTTGGAAACCTGTCTAGCTTAACCTAACGATAGCTGGATAGCTATCTTTTGACCCCTCAGATCGACTACGCGGAGCGCTGATTTCGTTGAACAAATGCACGTTTTTCCGCGTTCAAACACAAAATTCTTCCCTAAATTCGGTTGTAAAATATGTTTTGATTATACCATTGGAAAGCTGAGATTCTGGCGCAGTTTTTACTGTTCTTGCATTTTGAAAAAATGTTGATCCTCGTAGTTCACTTTGCGATTAAAAAAATGCAAGGTTTCCAAAATTGCGTAGAATTCTCTTTTTAGAGGACGTTTTCATGTCTCAAACCTTGACCGAAAAAAAATTTAAGGCATCTATCCGATAGGAAATTTAATGCTCTTTCCAACGGTATCCTCAAATGGTAATTTACACAGCAATTTAATGACATAAGGTCAAAATCATGAAAAAAAAGTTTAAAGTTAAAATAACTCAAAAACGAAGGGTTTAGAAAAAAATCGCTATGAGACATTTTTTGTTGCAAATTGGTTGTAGAATCGACTGGTACCGTATGGCAGACCAGTTAGGCTTACACCCTGTATACTGCAGAATTCTAGACCTTGCTTCATAGCTACCGATATGTATTTATAACTGTTTACTGGTTGCAGCGTTGCATTTATTGTGGCAAAAAAAGTGTCGCGAAAAACTCCTTGATCACCAGCCAGAAGACATCCATGTCGATATCATGGAACGATCTTTAGGTAATCATCTTCATTAAGCAAGTGTCAAGGAATTGACTTCATTATCGACCGATTTTATAGGGAAATTTCTATTCCTGCTTCCAAATATTCAAAAAACGAGGTCTTTATTTTTCAGTGGAAGAAATGTCTTAGAAAACAGTTGTCGAATTTGACTTGAGAAATAACCGATATTTTCCAACCCTGTACAAAAATGTATATAATGACATGTAATCATAGCCCATGTACCTAAATAATGCATAAACGTCTCCGTTCGGCTGATTAGCGGTAATTCTAGGTAGGTACCTTTACATAATCGTCGCTTCGTGGAATTTGCTGAAAGGTGTATTCCATTTCCAAGGTGAGCAAGAGTACAATGGATGGAATTGAATAATTGGACTATTTCGTAGAAACGAGAGGTATCGCCTGTGACAACAATACCGAAAACCACGTCCCTGGAAAACACCGACTGGGTGTTTCGCACGTGAGCGAATTTGGAGTTCCGCGACTTTCGGGGAATCGCTTATACGGTTCAAGTTGTTTTCAGAGGGAATTCCCATTCGGGGAAACGAGTGCGAGCATAATCTACTTCGAGAATCTCCTTTATAGCTCGACACGCGAGCTTGAAGCTGCTACCTGACGAGGCCTTGTATGACGCCGAGGGGTGGGAAATTCAACGAGGAAGAAGTGTTTTCTCGCTTTCGAATTTATCGGGCGTCCTGAAAGAAGCGGGCAATTATTGTGGGTTGGAGTGCATTGTTTTTGAACTCCAAATTGGATGTATCACCCTCGAAAACCCTCAAAAACCAATTTTCAGCTCCATAATCCGAATAGTTGAGAAGGAACGAACTGAAGCATAGTAGTTAATCTCAAAACATCAATCTCTATGTACCTACCACTATCACCACAATCAATATAATGTCAATCCGCACGGCTCTTACAAGGATTTTACGTTTGCGCATGCGCACAAAATACTTTCATTTTGGAGGCCAGGATTTTCGTAGGGGACCATCTACACGCCAATCCGCACAATCCCTGAAAATTTCATAGAACTCGGATGATAAATGTAGAAGTAATGGCTGTGGCAAGGATTTCATGACAGACAGACAGACACGGAGCCAAAATTGTTCAGGAAGGTTTGAAACGAAAAACGCGAGTGGAAATTTTGATTTTGGAGAACTTTTTTTTTCGAACCAAGTAAAAACCAAGCTTCCGCTATCTTGGTAGACTCGGAAGCAAAAATTGTCTGTAATTTTAATATTAATGAAAAAACAGTTCCTTTATATTAAAAGTTTTCGATCTCAGGCGTTTTGGAAATTTCGACCCCCACTATTCAGCCTTTACTCTACCGTGCGAGAATTTACATAATGTCTGATAGCCAGGCAGCCCTAAAGGCCATTGCAGCCTACTCAATAAAATCAAGGCTAACCTGGGATTGTCTGGACTCCCTGAAGGCTGCGGCTCGGGGTAATAAGTTAACTTTGCTTTGGGTCCCTGGCCATGAAGGAGTAGATGGCAATGAAGAAGCCGATCGACTCGCTAAGCAGGGATCGGAATCCCAATGTTTTGGTCCTGAATCCCTACTCGGGGTTACTAAGAGCTTCATTACTCAACAGGTCCATAAATGGGAGGACAGCAAGAGAGCTGCGTACTGGCGCAACACTCCAAAGCAGAGGCAAGCCAAGCAGCTAACCACCATCTCTCAAAAAAAGCTGTCGCTAAGGAGGAAGGACCTTCGCACCATTGTGGGTCTCCTGACTGGCCATAGCCCCCTGAGAAACCATCTCAACAAGATGGGCAAGGCCAGGACATTTGAATGTCGACTCTGCTGCGAAGGAGTCGAAACAGCAGAACACATCCTCTGTGAGTGTCCTGCTGTAGCATCTACCAGATTCCGCCATTTCGGTAAGGGTACTCTTGTCCCGGCTGAAATTGCTCGGGAAACGCCCGAAAAACTTCTTCACTTTGTGAAAGAAGAGGTTTTCAAACGGGCACTTAAGTGAAAAAAGGGAATCCTGTCACAATAGATCAAACTTATGGTTTAAGTGACTAAGGGCTTGCCCCGTCCCAGAAAAAAAAAAAAAATCAGCCTTTAGGTGTGACTGACGATAAACAAAAGCTTTGGTGAGAGACTGGAATCCGTACTGACCCCTTAATTTCATCAAATCTGTCCATTGGGGGGGGGGGGGGGGTGTATTAGAGCTAGGATTCTGTGATGAAACGACACGCCACGAGTCTAAACGAGCCGAGGCCAAACGTTGCGTTGAAAGCGTTGTGTAATTTTGACAAATTTTGGATCTTCTCTGCTGAATGAACGACGAAAATAAAAACAACGAAATTGGTTTTTATTAACTTGTTAAGCATTGAGAACCCATACAGAAAGTTTCACGCTTCAACCAATAAGTCAAAATTTGACAGTCAAAAAATGGACAAATTTTGACGAAATTTGATCGACTCTGCCTGTAAATTGTGACAGAATCGTATTTTATACCTTTAAATAATTAGTTCTTTTAAGTGAATTCATTTCATCCACTACGTAAGTCATCATTTCTCAAAATTTGACAATTTCAAACGGCCCCCATTTTGGAGTGGCTGAGATCAATTTTTTGACTCACCTTGGAGGACATTTTAATACGAATTGGTTCTAGCTTACGAATCTCTATACCTACAACTGTCTGACTGGACCCGTTATAAATAAAAAGAGTGTTTAGTCAGGAGGTGAATTCGCCTTTCACAGAACGAATGGTAGTCGATTCCCCGAGTCGAACCTACCCGGAGTTGACATCATAAAAATGATTAGGAACCTCTGCGGGGTTGAACTTCTTCGAAAATGAGGTCATGGAAGGCGCTACGTGTAGGATAACGCGTTTACCTCTTTTCTCAGATGAAGGTCGTAACTATGAATCACTGCATAACTAATGAGAAATGGAAGGTGAGACAGCGTGCCGCCTCACTTTCCTGGGAGGACCACAAAAAAAAAGAAAGAAAAAACGTCTGCCAAGTGGGTGTGACACATAGCTTCCTCGTATCCATAACCCAATTATATAGATGATCCGATGCATAGTAGTTAATCTCAAAACACCAATCTCTAAGTACTTTTCACTATCCTCATAGGGGACCATCTACACGCTAATCTGGACAATCCTAGAAAATTTCATCCAATTCGGATGAAAAATGTAAATGTTATGGATGTTACAAGGATTTTACAGATGCGCATGCGCAGAGGCTTCTGTAAATTTTAAAGTGAAACGATTTTGAGTGGCAGAAAATTTAGGGAATCGATTTTAGAAGTAATTCAGTAGGAGATATGGGAGCTATTAAATCAATAAAACTTGGGTCCTCCAAAATCAAAATTTCAAATCGCATTTCAGAGCATCCGAAACGAGGAATGAACGTCGACCGACTGAGTCCCGTACACGAGGTGTGGCCGTCCGGAGTACACGAAGTGTTGGTCATTCACCTGCGT
This sequence comes from Apolygus lucorum, assembly GCA_009739505.2. NCBI lineage: Eukaryota > Metazoa > Arthropoda > Insecta > Hemiptera > Miridae > Apolygus > Apolygus lucorum. Next base: position 36,345,159 of record CM019171.2, on the reverse strand, counting down.
TCGACTCACCGCGGGTTCTGCTGACTACGCAGTCTTCGCGAGGCCCCGCCGATCGACAATGGTACCACAAGAGACGAGGAGAGAAAAGTTCTCAAGGCTCAGGAGGTTAAGGGAGTCTGATAAAGCTGCAATAGCGGAGGACATCCTAGGTAATGCAAGAGCCCAAATGCGTCACACAGGCCAGCAATACTTGGCAAGACGGTGGTCAGCTCCATCCAGCGGTCCTAGAGTTGATGACCACCCGAGTCCTAACAGGAGGATCATTAATCTGGTATGAATTCAGGGCTACGGCCACACGACGGCTCGAGCAAATGGGCCCCGTGGGACTTGGAGCTGAACTCGAACCCCATGGGGAGGAGAAGCGTCAGCTGATGGCATTGCCAGAAGAGGCACAATCCTCCCTCCATCATTACTGGGATAAGGTGATTAACCCTTGTCTCTCACCCCAATGTCCGAGGTCGGACTCAGACTCTGACACCAAGCAGCCAGATGGACATGACTGCTGAGTGCTGAAACAATGCTGTGATGTATCTAAATATTTATGTACAATATTTATGTAAATATTTATGTACTATCGATTGTAGTGGTGAAATATTTTTTCCTAATATAAACTGTTAAAGGTATACTAGGATAGGGATGTAATCAAAACACCGGCAGTACCACTCTCTAAGGCCAGCGTGGCGACGTTGAAACGCCGCTCCTCGGTGGCAAGCTATGGCGTGCAAAAAAGGGCTATTTTCAGAGGTCAGGGCTCAGTCCGGGTGGTTGGGTCGGCTCGGGGGCAGCTCGCCTCTCTCTTAGTGATAGGAGATGGCCCCGGGAGCCGTCATGGTGGGTGGGTCTGGGCCCGGCTGGGCCTTTACTTTTTTCTTTTCTATTTTATTATCTATATTTTTTCCCCATTTTCTTGATCAGGCAGTATGGAAAACACACGAGTTCCTATTTTATTCATGACCTACAATATACACCTAAAGTTACCTATATTTTACCTACAGTTATTTATTTAGATATATTTTTTTTAATCTACATTTACCTATTATTGTACTTATCTATCTTTTTTTTTTGTATTTACCTATCTTTTATTTTTGTAAACTTTTGACGCATTCATGTCCATGTTCACTCGACAACGAATAAAGAGATTATTTATCTATCTATGTAGGCGTGTGCAAAAAAAGGGCCATTTCAGAACCGCTTGCGTAAAAGGGCCACTTTGAGCTGTACTCTCTCTCATCACCCCTACTTGCGAGTCACTTGATGATTTGAGATTAGCTACTATGCTCTGCTATGAAAGCAAATGCACTTGGCCGGTTTTTTAAAATTTTAATAGAGTTAACTAATGACACGTCCTTATCAATTTTCTCTCCAACTGACCTGGTGGATTGTGGCTTCCTAAGAGCGGGGCGACTGGCGGGACGGAAAGCCTACTTCCTGTGCTTATGGAACCCAGCGGATAATAAAATTGAAATACTCGTAGTTCGAAACGAGGGTTGTTGTTTAGTTTAAGTGTAGGTAAAATTGAGCAGATAGGTGTATTAAGTTGAGAAATCGTCGTAGAAGATTGCTACCTCTCTTTTGTTACGTCCTGTATCGAGCAGCTGGTCTGTTCCTACCTAGTAGTTCGGATCGGGGTGTGATCATTTTAATTCTTCAAACCTACGAGAACAATGGCTACTTTTTCAGGGCCCAGTTTAACCCCGTCAGACACATTTTTTACCACGTAATGGCCCCCTTGTCTATCCTAGAGATGAAACCACAATCATTAGGTCTTCAGAAAAGCCTGTTATGATGGAGGGGAAGTCAGTGTAGGGAGGCATCATCTGTCGTTTTAGAACACCTTCAACATCGTGTGAAAACTAAGTAGGTAGAAACCTTGAATGTACTCAGTGAAAGTCCATTGAAGTATATATATTTGTTACTGTAAAAGCATTTATTCGTGTATATCATGAGCAAGCCTAATAACATTAGTAATAAATGCATCCCTACTACAGAATTTACAAAAGAGTTCAGAAGAAGGTGATGATATAATTAATATAAATGAGATAATTGCATACAGAAAGAATTTGCAGTACTTACATTTGGAGGTATAAATCAGTGTTTTAAATGCTGGCAGAGGATTGTGTGACAGAGCAGCAGTTGCTCCGACACCTGATTGGTGATTTGATGGAACAGTTCCTTTGTTCCCCCAAATCACAACTCAGGGATAGCTCCCCAGTCTTATCCCGGAAATCGAGCTGTAAGTCCCCAAACTTCCCTTACCCTCGTGGTTCAAATCCGAAGATCTAATAGGTAAACTCTATTGATATTTCTCCCCCCTCATATACAAGCTTTGGCGAGAGGAGTTGTGTGGGATCAGCTTTGATCCCGTGGAAAATCTCTGGAGGTAGTGTGGTTTCTCAAATACCATCCAATTGATGGAGATTCCGAATGATCGACAATCGCCACAAAGCCTCATTGATCACGGGATAATATATCTATTTATCTTTCCTAATTCAATTTGTATATTTCATTCATCATCCCTAGTCCTAGGTTAATCTCCAAGGAATGGGCATTCAAACGAAACGTATAGTTCTCTAGGGGTAGAATACAGCAACGATTAAATTATTCCAATTAATTAATCAGATTCTTCAGATCCCCTAGAACAATACTGCTTCAATTGGAAGAAGGCTAATTCGGGTTGTAGGCACTTCGAGGTAGTCCATGAAGGGGTCTGAGGTAGTTTGAAGGGGAAGAAGACGTGAATAATAGTAGTGGTGAGCGGGCGTTGATAGGTGGTACGTTAACCCTAATTGGATCATGGTGTCACTAGTGTCACCGAAAACATTGGAAACTCTACAGATATCCCAAAGTGTCACCGGAGTAAATAAAATAAAATTGCAATTAATTAAACAGCATAATTTTTGTAGGCTATTGGAAGTCTCGAAATATAGTTATGACAAAAATTTCCAAGGAAAAAATTGTGAGAATTTTGTCACGTTTTTTTATTCATTTCTAATATATTGGTGATACTAGTGATGCCATGGTCCAATTAGAGTTAATAGTTATCTTCAAGAACAGTGACGGGCAGTCAGTGTTATTGTTCAAAATGTTATGAAATGGCGTAATGTGAGCCTCTGAGTCTGACAGGGTTGGTAAAGAACCACAGGCCCATAGTGATCTGCCGTTGACGTCTCCTGCCTCGCACCTATATCGTTCCACCACTGCAGTTTGCCTCACAAGAAGTGTTCTGTGTTGTACATCCAGCCCCCTGAACTGTCGCAGACCACTGACACAGATTTCCTTCTGCCGCGCCACGAGAGTATGCGCCAAGCTGGACACCATATAATCCAAGCGACTCATTGAGTTGTTAAAGTCTTGTTTGAATCAGTTTAACGTAATAGTCAAGCCAGTTGAGTCAATTCAACACTATTGGAGTCCTAACTTCTCTTATGTACACGTACATAAAATATTTCCTCCCACTTACAAGACAAAACTCTTCTAAATAGAATGGTTACACTTTTCATTAATTTTGAATGATGAAAAAACTTTTCATGGAGAAATATTGAACTTTCCAGGACATCACAGCACCTCAGAAAAATGATTCTCAAAGGCACAGATCTCCTCTTCATCCTCCAAAATTGATCAGATGTATCACTATTATTCAGAATAAAAGCTAACGAAGATAACTATACTCAACACCCTATGGATATCATCACTTTGCTCTCTTCCCTAATAAATACACTACAATTACGAAACTGTTCACGTTTGGGAAGCTGAAATTTTGAGAAAGTTATTCCCTGGAGTGGCTAGGGAAAGAGTACACAGATGCCCATAACTTATCAGCGAAATTTGAGACAAGTTATGATATTGTCAAGAGAACTTCATGCCGAGTTTTGAGGCTTGCAAATAAACATTCTAAACAATAAGCGCCATTAAAATTAACGTCCACTCCAATAAGCTCCATTCTAAACAATAAGCTCCCGAAAATTAACGACCACTCCAACAAAACATTTCCCATTGAAAAATTAAAAATAAAAATCAGGCACACCCCCCCCCCCCCCCACCATTTAACGAAAGACTCGGATGCTTCGGGAAACAGATGGGTCCCAGTTCAGCTTGTAAACGTCTAACCTTTGAAATGAAAGATCTTGCAGACCCCTCATTCGCTATCACCAAGTAAAAAAGCTGATTTGGAATGATGGATCTGCGAATCCCTAACTTTGTTCTGACTGAAATTAACTTGAAAAACGCTGCAAATCATTGCTCAAAGGTTTATTATTTTCTGTATAGATCACCCTTCTGTATAGATCACTGGTTCTCCATCAATAGCACCTACCACCATCTGTATTCTCCGTTGACCTTCCCTCTCAAATTTCAGCTTCCATTCAATAGGATTGAAAATGACTTCGGAGCTCACTCAGCTGATCAGTGATCTGAAGAGTGAAGAAGATCTCCTCGAATGCTGAAGACGCCTGGAAGAGCACTTCCATTCAATAGGAGTAAAAATGGCTTCGGAGCTCACTCAGCTGATCAGTGATCTGAGGAGTGAAGAAGATCTCCTCGAATGCTGGAGACGCCTGGAAGAGCACTTCCATTCAACAGGATTGAAAATGGCTTTGGAGCTCACTCAGCTGATCAGTGATCTGAGGAGTGAAGAAGATTTCCTCGAATGCTGGAGACGCCTGGAAGAGCACTTCCATTCAATAGAATTGAAAATGGCTTCGGAGCTCACTCAGCTGATCAGTGAACTGAAGAGTGAAGAAGCCTTTGAGCAATGATTTGCAGCGTTTTTTACCCACCAACATTTTTTTTTACCTACCAACTTTTTTTTACCTACCAGCTATTGGTAGGTACTACCTACCACACCATACTGGCTTCATACCTTCACAATCAAGTTTATTAGAAAGAACTAAACGCTTCACACTCGATTGGAAAAATAGAAAGCTTCATATGGAAATTTTATTACTGGTTACGCAGAAGGCAAAACTGTATACAAATCGAAGAAATGAACAGCGATCGCATTTTAGTCCGATAAAATTTGAATGGAGATTAGACCTCTTTTGCGATTCACACTCATGATTCTGTTTTATCGAAGGAAAACCTTCAAGTACTCGTAGGGACCGAACGGTTTGTCCTACAGAGCTCCGGGAGGTCTCAAAAATTTTTAAAAATTCAATACTATTTAAAATTGGTGAAAAAACGATACCTTTATTTCGAGAGTTTTCGAGCTAGGGCACTCTTGAAAATTTCAACCCTTAATTTTCACCCCTTAGAAGTGACCTACATCAACCAAAAGCTTCGCGGCACAACTAGACCCCAAATGGAGCCCATATACCAAAATTTGGTATATTCAATATAATGGTATATTTTATAATTGGTATATTTCAAATTTAATTTGAACCAAATCGGTCCAGTGTTGCTAAGAAAAGTGCCGCGTACGGCGTACGGCGGACGGACGGAAATTTTTTTATTCGATTTTCGTATTCTACGTACCTTGAAACGTAAAACATCAAATTTTGAGGGGGGGTTAAAAATTTTTTTTTCTTGCTCGATTCCAAACGCTTATTATTGAAAATAATAAACCAAAAATATCATTACCGACTAGGTATCCAAGATCTTGCAAGCCATGGCCTCTTCTTCTTTGACGAACCACCATCTATTTTATAGCTGTTGCCAAAGCAACATGGCACCACACAATCACTTTGAAATTTATATAGGTTCTCAAAATTTGACTTTACACCCATGGTATTGTCTGCAGCACTTAGAACGAAATATTTGGTGTGGTAGGACAAGTGCAGTGTAGTTGTGTTACCAGCGAGGTCAACTCAACCATCCAATAATATGGAATCATCTACCTAAGTAGCTGATATCAACCAAACTGGCGGCCCGAAAAGCATCGAGAAAGTCGGAGGTCGCGGATGGTAGAAGTGTGAGCCGAAGAGGTTCCAGGAAGTCGGAAACACCAGTGCCGACAGGACCTGCTCTCAAGTTCGTTGAAGAATTCATCACAAATAACAGCATTGCTATTTTCAGCAAATCTTGGTGCCCGTGGTGCTCAAAGGCCAAAGAAGTGTTCAACTCCCACGGCCTCAAGTACGGAGTCATCGAGCTGGACTTGGATGAAAACGGCGCAAACATCCAACAAGCGTTGAAGTACATATCAGGACAAAAAACGGTTCCGAATATTTATATAAATAACAGACACATTGGAGGGTATTCAGAGTTATATCCGATTTTTGAAACTGGGGTTTTGGACGACGTTTGCAGTGGAGGGCAAATTGATTTCGAGTATGATTTGGTCATCATCGGTGGTGGCTCAGGGGGACTAGCTGCCGCCAGAGAAGCATCTGGTTTTGGCAAAAAAGTCGCTCTATGCGATTTTGTTGTTCCATCTCCTTTGGGCACCAAATGGGGTTTGGGAGGAACGTGTGTCAACGTCGGTTGTATACCCAAAAAACTGATGCACAGAGCATCCCAGATCCGAAATGATATGAGCGACGCTTTGGATTTTGGGTGGGAATTCAACAAAGAAGGAGTCGCGCACAACTGGGAGAAAATGGTGACCCAAGTTCAAAGCTACATAAAATCACTCAATTTCGGGTACAGAAAGATGCTTATGGAGAACAATGTGAAATACTTCAACGCGTTTGGGTCTTTCGTGGACAAACATACTTTGAAATTGAAAACCGATACGACGGAATCGATCATTTCAGCGAGAAATTTCATCATAGCGACGGGTGGTCGGCCGAAATATCCCGACATTCCTGGAGCCAAGCAGTTCTGCATCACATCTGACGACCTCTTCAGCATGAAACATCGCCCAGGGAAGGTTCTGGTGGTTGGCGCGTCGTATGTGGCGTTAGAGTGCGCAGGATTCCTCAACGGTCTCGGATACGACACTTCCGTCATGGTCAGGTCTATTCTCCTGCGAGGTTTCGATCAACAAATGGCCGAAAAGATCGAAGAGCACATGATCTCTTGTGGAGTCAAGTTCATCAAAAACACCGTTCCCACGTCGTTCAAAAAAAACGACAAAACCGGAGCAATTACCACCCTGGGAGAAACGAACGGGAAAAAAACTTTTTCTGGCGCCTTCGACACAATATTGCTGGCTGTCGGGAGAGAAGCGTGCACTGCCAAGTTAAATTTGGAAGGCATCGGAGTGAAAATTCATCCTACCAGCAAGAGGATCATCGTGGACGAGAAAGAACGAACAAGCGTCCCTACGATTTTCGCCATAGGAGATGTAGCTGACGAAAAGCCGGAACTGACACCCGTTGCGATTCAAGCTGGCAAATTGCTAGCTATGCGGCTGTACAATATGAGCACTCAGTTGATGGACTACAAAAACGTTCCTACTTCTGTGTTCACGCCTTGTGAATATGGCTGTGTGGGGTTCACGGAGGCGGAAGCCATAACCAAACACGGTGAGGCCAAAATCGACGTATATCACCAAGAATTCGCCTACCTCGAAGGAGTCATCACGGAAAAAGCTCCTAAAAGCTACGCCAAATTAATCGTTTTGAAAGAAGAAAAAGACGAACTGGTGATAGGGGCGCACATATTCTGCCCCAACGCCGGAGAAATCATACAAGGATTCGCTCTAGGTATCAGAATTGGCATCAAAGAGGGTGGTGGAATCAATATCAAACAGTGACGTTTAGTTGAATATTGGACTTATCTTGCCAATTGAGAATTCCAGGAGATTGCAATTAACAGCTACAACTAAATTAATCAAACTAAACCTCAACTGCAACTAAAACTTTCAAGTACTAGTTTGGGTCAGTGTTCAATCCTTTGGGGCATTTTTCAATCTTTTGGATCAGTTTACAACTATGTGGATTAGTTTGCCCAGCATCCCATTCGAAAAGTTTCCAAACATATAAGTCAGTTTTCAATCCCTTGGGGCATTTTTCAATCTTTTGGATCAGTTTACAACTACCTGGATTAGTTTGCCCAGCATCCCATTGGATGAGTTTCCAAACATTTGGGTCAGTTTTCAATCCTTCGGGGTATTTTTCAATCTTTTGGATCAGTTTACAACTATCTGGATTAGTTTGCCCAGCATCCCATTGGATAAGTTTCCGAACATTTGGGTCTTTTTTCAATCCTTTGGGGCATTTTTCAATCTTTTGGATCAGTTTACAACTATCTGGATTAGTTTGCCCAGCATCCCATTGGATAAGTTTCCGAACATTTGGGTCTTTTTTCAATCCTTTGGGGTATTTTTCAATCTTTTGGATCAGTTTACAACTATCTGGATTAGTTTGCCCAGCATCCCATTGGATAAGTTTCCGAACATTTGGGTCTTTTTTCAATCCTTTGGGGCATTTTTCAATCTTTTGGATCAGTTTACAACTATCTGGATTAGTTTGCCCAGCATCCCATTGGATAAGTTTCCGAACATTTGGGTCTTTTTTCAATCCTTTGGGGCATTTTTCAATCTTTTGGATCAGTTTACAACTATCTGGATTAGTTTTCCCAGCATCCCATTGGATAAGTTTCCAAACATTTGGGTCTTTTTTCAATCCTTTGGGGCATTTTTCAATCTTTTGGATCAGTTTAAAACTATCTGGATTAGTTTGCCCAGCATCCCATTGGATAAGTTTCCAAACATTTGGGTCTTTTTTCAATCCTTTGGGGCATTTTTCAATCTTTTGGATCAGTTTACAACTATCTGGATTAGTTTGCCCAGCATCCCATTGGATAAGTTTCCAAACATTTGGGTCTTTTTTCAATCCTTTGGGGCATTTTTCAATCTTTTGGATCAGTTTACAACTATCTGGATTAGTTTGCCAAGCATCCCATTGGATAAGTTTCCAAACCACTGGATCAGTTTTCAACTATTTGGAGTAGTTTTCCCAACAAACCATTGGATGTTCCTAAATCTTTAGATCAATTTCCAACTATTTTGAATCTCCAGCATTGGATCAGTTCCCAAACCCTTGGATCAGTTTTCAACCTCTTGGATCAGTTTTCTAGCATTTGAATCAGTTTTCAACCCATTGGATCAGTATTAAATCTTTGGATCAGTTTCTAACTATTACCTATTTGTAATAGTTTTCCCAGCAACCCTTTGGATTACATAAAGCAGTTGATGTCGGCTATCTACTCCCATCTAGACTTCTGGTTATTGACGAATCTGATAGGTACTCCAAGTTCTACCGATATCAAACTGTAATTCGCGTTTATTGAAAATTACGTTTTGGCACCAGTGAGGCTTACCTGTGTGTTTGCAGAGTTCCCAAATTTATTGAGATGTCGCTAGTGTTCATTAAAAATTTATCGTCGAGGGTGTAAATATTTGATACGAGTAGATTTCTGCCTCTGCGATATTGGTCCCTTCACTCAATTTAGTTAAAGGTGAATTCTGTCCCAAAAGAAATATGCAGAATAAATACAAGGATTTGGTTCTAGGTATAAGGATGGGAGCGAAAAAAAAAGATTTCGACGACCTCGTTGGCATTCATCCGACAGTGGCTGAAGTCTTCACTACGCTCACCATCACAAAATCATCCGGCAAGTCAGCAGGAGCAACGGGTTGCTGAGGTTAAAGAGGGCTTTAACCTTCGGTTAAAGCAACTCGTGGTTCGTAAGCTAATGGAGTAAGATCGGGGTGAACTGTGACTGATTTTAACGAATCCTTTCATGGGAAGTTAATTTCACGATGATACCATTCCGAAACCTGCCCATTCTGTACATACATTGAGACAGAACATTGACAATTATTCTTGAGTTTCATTCAACAAAATAAACAATCAGGATTTGAAAGGAGTTTTTGTTTGTTGTTACTGTCTGTACTTTTTATAATTTATTCAATGCGGTTAGTTGGTTTGTTGATCCGGTTTCTGAGAGATCACCGAATTTATGGCCCAAAATGTATGAATACTGTATTAATACTGTAATAATGTGTGAATACTTATACAACGTAGATAATTATTATACAATAATCCGCACCATAAGAACTATTGAAACCTCAGGAACCCGAATTAGGAGAACTAGGGTATCTACATTCTGTTTACTTCCACGTCCTTATCACCCCACCTATGTAGATCTATTGTTTTAGATACTCACACAGCTTTGTGAGTGGCACTATTCGATTCAGCGAGAAAAATCACTTGGAAAACCGCCCAAAACTACGTCATGCTGAACGCACGAATTCGATAAAAATGTCACGTTTTGGTTTATAATTTTCAATAATGAACCTTTGGAATCGACCAAGAAAAAAAAATTTTAACACCCCCTCAAAATTTGATGGTTTACGTTTCAAGGTATGTAGAATCCAAAAATCGAATAAAAATTTGGCCGTCCGTCCGCCGTCCGCCGTCCGCCGTACGCCGTCCGCCGTCCGCCGTACGCGGCACTTTAGTCCCTTAGCATTGACCGATTTTGATGAAATTTGGTATGTAGGCTCCATTTGGGGTCTAGTTGTGCCCCGAAGATTTTGGTTGATGTAGGTCACTTCTAAGGGTTCCAAAATGAATTTTGAAATTTTGAAAACGCCCTAACTCAAAAAATGTTGATATAAAGGTATTGTTTTTCCTTCAATTTAAGATTCTATAGAATTTTTAGAATTTTTTGAGACCACGCGGAGCTCTGTAGGTCAAACCGTTCGCTCACTACGAGAATTTAAAGTTTGGACGTACGATAAATCAGAAACACGAGTGTGAATCGCAAAAGAGGCCTAATCGCCTTTCAAGTGTTAGCCGACCGAAATGCGATCAATGTTTTTCATCATGTTTGATGGTTGGTGGCTTTGCAGACGAGTGATCTATATAAAAATAATAAACCATTGTGTAATAATTTGCAGCGTTTTTTCTCTCGGAAATACATATTTTTGGAAAAATAAAAGCATTAAAAAAATATCTGAATACACCGTTGGAAAGGTGAGCTTTTGAGCCAAATTTTAAGCCTACTGCAGGAAGAAAAACCGTACATTCAGTGGGGCTAGCAAAAGATTGAAAAAACTGAACATTTTCAATAATTTACAAATTTTCGTCTTTGGGCTCATTTTTTTACATTTAAATCCATTTACAAAAAATTTAACTTGCACTATTGTGACAGGTAATTTAATGCTCTTTCCAATGGTATAATCATTTGAATTTACTTCATCGACTAACGGAGCTATGACAGATTTAGTGAACAAGGTCGGAAACACGAAAAAAATCTTTTTCGTGATTGAAATAACTCGAAAACGAAGCCTCTGAAAAAATTGCTAGTAGACATTTTTTGTTGGAAATTAGTTGTAGAATCGATCCCAAGCCGATGGTGCGCCCTTAAAGTTTACACCCTGTAGAGAAAAATAAACCTTTGTGTAATGATTTGCTGCGTTTTTAACATAATTTTGTTCATCAAGATCTTATTGACTGTCGACTTATTGACCATTATCAACTTTCTATTGCGATTTAAGCAACACAGAGGCGTAAGGGCGAAAACGCTGTTGTTCGAGCTGACTCCCCTTTACAATGCTTCTTCCATCTTGCAATTCTCACCAAATTCAAACTGAAAACCTCAACAAAGATACAGCAAATCTACCATGCAAAACGTTATTGTTACTAACTTCTTCTACCCAGTACTTTATGATTTATCTCTGAGGATATACCAGGAATACCCTGAGGTTGAAAAATTCGAGGTATTGAAATCAATTACGATTATAATGGAGATGAAATCTGATTCAAACCCATTGTTTTAAGCCCTGAATAATGGGGGTTATATAGAGAAAATCATAAAGTTATTCAGGAGGATCGGCAGTACAACAGTGGAACTTACAAACAACTTATTTCGTTCGTGCAAACAATTTCATTTTTTCCCCTTTACTCTTTCCAATGAAAGTTGAAAGTAAAAAAAAACGGCGTGATATGGTTGGAGGAAAATTCCCGCATTAATCATCATATTAAACATCGATTTCAACGAAATGCGATGGAACGAAATATAAACCACCTGTCGCTCGTAGGATAAAAAGAACTCGGACGCAGAGATGGATCCGTCAATAAACTTATTCGAGCGGCTGTCACGGATGTAGTAGAAAATAACAGAAACGTTTCTCGGAACGACTCGATGAACGATTTCCAAATAGATGAAAGCGACGGGGAACGGATATCCGTCGAAATGTGAACGCTCTTTCGTGACACGCGGCCACCTTACTAGTACTGGGAGGTCTTCCTCGGAATATTGAGTGTGACCGACTTGACGCAATAGGAAAACAGATTGCAAATGTTCCACGAACCTTCTCTTTCCTTATCTACACGATAGACGTGTGGACAAGGATTTGTCTGATATAATTATTGTATCAATCTACGTTAGTATACCGAGGAGGCAGAGTTCTCCAGTAATCAGCAGTCTTAACCCCTGATATGTATAAAGTGTCTAACAGACACGAGGGAAATTTCAATGAAGTATTTTGACAGGAGTGAGCATGTAGAATATCTCAGGCGCTCAGTACCTATCCCCCCTGTATTGAAGGTTCCATTTCAAACCTTTGGCTGTAACCTAACCGCCACGAAAAGTACTTTGTTCCCTAGTTTCTGAAAACCACGGTGTCCCTCAGACACTTTATACACAGACAACCATAACACGTTCGTTTTTGGGCATAATTTTGCCTCAATTTCATACCGATTTGCAAAATTATATTTTGTATATAATTATATGACTTCAAATGACCAGACTATCGAAATTAGCATGGAGAGGGGGCGATTGGGAGGATAACATCCACAGAATATCCGATTTTTCAATATTTCGGTTCCTTTATTGCTTAATAATTGTACCAAAAATATGAAATTGAGGGGACATTATCAATATAGCTCTGTATTTCCATGAATTGAGAATTCTTTGTGGCACCATGGAACAAATTAGTGGTGCCACCATGGTGCCAGGACACCAGAAACCGGATATTTCATGGGTTTTTGTGTTTCACCTTGAACACGGATGTGAACTTCTGCTGTGATGTGATTACCTACCTAGACTGGCAAAGTTGCAGGAGCATGAGGTGAACTCGAATTCGCGTGTTAGGTATCGTAGATCATAGTTTTTGAAATTCTGTTCACTTTAGACTCCTTGAGACCCCAATAGACTACGTGGGAGTAAGTCTAATTACCTTATTTTACCTAATAAAATGTTGGTATGACGAAAAATACATTAATTAACCCATTATGTTCCTAAAAAAACAACTTAACAGTTGCTGCGTGTCTGTCAGACCCTTTAGACACTGGGAGTCCAACAGAGGGTTTATACACACCAGGGGTTAAATAGGCGCCCTGCGAAATTTCAGCTTCTGGGGCAACCAGATACAAATTTAGCTGACTACTCGGCCATAAAAACAAAGAAACCATGTTAAAATGGTAACTATTTTTTGCAGAAATCTTGTTTGGGGACAAAATTTTGGATTGACCCCAGCGATAAGACGTAATGATTTCAAAAATTTTCCGTCAGTCCGCCCATCCACAAAAAATTTCAGATTTATTTTAGATTTCGCAGAAAAAAATCCACTCATTTTTTGTCCCTTGAATGTGAAGAAACACCCAAAGAATGAACGAATGAATGGAAAACGTCTTTATTTACAATAATAAAACTATAGTAATGACACATCACTCTAGCACACTTCCTATACCTAAAACAATGTATTGACACAGTATAGTAGGTACTGTATAGGTAGGTACTGTATAGGTTCATCTCTTAAAGTCTCCTTGTGAAGCAATATCATATAATCAGAGACCAGAGAGGCCGTTTATGTCGATGCCTCCAATACAAAGCACATACTAGTTATCTGGCAGGGCAGGTATGAGAATGTGCAACAGATGGAAGCAAGCCACTTTGCCCTGGAAAACTACGCCGTCAGGGCTCACGTGCCTCTACCCTGTTGGGGTGGAACAACCATTGGCCTACAGCATCCTCCTTGGGATGACGCGTGCAACAACCACCACCTCAGAAGTCTATGCAGCTGGAAGAATAGACGATGCAGAGCCACAGTTGATCGGTGGCAAACTTGCTCCAGCTTCCCCACTGCTGACCCTCTGCACCAGAAAGACTTCCAGTCAGTCTGTCCAACCAACCTCACAAATTCCCTGCTTCCGGGCATGTTACCTGGTCGGGCTTCTGGGGATAGTAGTATTACCGTAAAAGGCTCATTACTCATCCCAATTACCAGTGCCACGGGAGAGGAGAGCCCTGGGCTACCTATGCACCGACCTTGGTCAAAGCATCACCTGCCTGCCCCTCAAATGAGGTCGGAATCGTGGTGATCGTGGTTGAGCATACCCTACGTCTTGGACTTGGACCTTGACGGCTCCAAGGGGAAAGTTGGCATCCTCTAGGGCTAATCCCCTGAGAATGTCTCTCGGCATGTGAGTTCTGCTATGAACTCGGGTACCAATCTGCCTTGTTGGTAGAACTTTGGCTTGAAAGTTCGGCCTTCCCTGTGGTGTTTAGACAAACAGGTACTCAGGGGAGCTGACAGTTATTACTAGCTCTCCTGGGGCTCTCGTGTGGTCTCTATCTGCTTGCAGATGGAGGGAGATGCGCAGTCCTGTTTGGATCGGCTCTCCTTTAATCAAAAAATATATACATTGCCCAACCAACCTTAACCTATCAAATCCTGAGGTTCTCTCTAAAACTTGCCTTAGTGCTCGCACCTAAAGCCTGAGTGCACATGGTAATAGAGTCTTCCATTCGCCCAAACTCTCTTCTGACTCAACTGTGGAGAATTAGAATAAAGACAAATTTGGGTCTGGTAGGACATTAATTTATTGGCATTCATAGTCGAGGAAGAAGTCGTTATCATCCTCTTCGATGACCACAGTCATACATTTGGACTGCCTTTTCCCAAAAGAGAAGGCTGGTGCTCTTGGCCTGAAGCTATTGGTTTTCGGGTAGTATGCATTCGGAGCAGGGCAGTCCTTGTAGGTCGAGAGATCTGCTCCTCTACCTCCTGTCGACAAAATTAAAAGTCTGCCGAGTGGGTGTGGCACATGGCATCCTCTTTCCCAAAACATGACTGAGTGGATAGTTCGATAGGAGACCCTCAGAACAGCAAATCAATCACGTTTGAGAAAAATCGGACAGTTTGATATTGATAAAATTACGAATGGAGGAACCTTATCAAGATTTTGAAAACTCATTGCATATAATGAAAATACAAAGTAAAGTTAAAGTGGATACTATTGCTGTGTCACTTTGTGTGGTTTGGCCCGTTCAAGGATTTTGTGGAATCTCACCGACAGGCACCGAACCAAAAAATTAACCCTTAATGCCCTGAGGTATCTTTTCAGAAGTCCGATTTTTAAGCTTTCTGCAACATTTTTCGACCACTTTTAAGGCAAAACCCATGTTTTGATGGCCAAATTGATACTTCAACTATCGATTGGGTAAAAACCGAAAAAAACATCGATTCCTGAGATGATATCGTGATAAGATCAGACCTACTTCTACTGGAGGACAGCCAAGTTTAGTTTCATGAATTTGTTCAGAAATCCTATTAAAACTATTCACCAAATTTCTTTTTCAATCCCAGAGGAAAACAACTTAAGATATTGAGGAAATAAGAGTTTTGGCTGGAAGTAACCACGAGTAGAATACAATTTCGATTTTTCAATGGTGTCTGTTTGGACATCTCCGGAGCAGATGGGAATGGCGTACCTATTATTAGAAACCTTAGGATGCGGGGGCCACTGCATCAAAATTCCATTAAGATAATCCAGGAGTTTTATTTGTAAGAGGTGGTTTTCGACAATAAAAGTCCCTTACGGTTTCCAATCATTTTAATGAGGAATTTCACCGAATTCTGTTTGCATTTTTCCTGAATAGTTAATGGTGTGGGATAGATGAAAATCGGGTTGATTTTGGAAAATAAGTCTTCTGTTATTTTTGGGAGACATACAAAATTAATGATTTCTAAAAATAACCGGGAAAACGGACCTTTTCAATGTGAAGCGGGAACACTCGCTGATTGGCTGTTCGGATCGCCGTCTCCTCCCAGTGTTGCCCTTTGGTATGACAAAATCGTGTTATCAAAGAGGAAAGTTATCAAACAAAAACAGCGGAAACCAGTATTTGTCTATCTTGCTTTTTTATATGTTTTCTCTTCAGTTCTTCGATTTCGATCTTTACTGGTTTCCTGAAATGTTGCCTTCGAGGACTATACTTCACGATTTCAGCGCTTCAAGCGGCCGTATATGAACTATTTCCGGTTGACGTCATCCTCCCGGTTTTTGTAAACGTTCATATTTCCTACACTGTTTTGTCTATTCGTAAATTAGGAAGTACGGGCTGAAAGTTTGCCGCAGGGGCTTTTTACGAGGTGCTGAATCCGATGTTGGGGTCAAAAATAGGAAATTCCGACATGGTGTAATTCCTCATTAGTGGAGAGCTTTCAACAAGCCTTTGGTTGACATTATTAATCATAATATTTAATAATACGTCATTTGGTCTGACAAAATACAACTAAATTTTAAAAAATACCAGGAACAACGATTTCTTGAACAAGTGGGAAATTAAGGGTTAATTTTATTGTTCCGAAAGATCTGAAACTTAAAAACTCTGATTGATTTTGAAATTTTGACGCTACCTCGGTTGACTTAAGTCAGCCTTTGGATCTCACACCAAAACCAATGTGTGCTACATCTAAGTTCAGTTGAACTACATGACTTGGATGTGGCATCGAAATTTAGGGTTCTCACGTAAAAAGCGTTTTCTGTGTTGAATTTCAGTCTTCCAATTCAATTAGTTGTGGAAGAGAAGAAGCAATTTTGCCCGAGAGTACCTAATTTGTACTCAGTATTTTCATTACTTCACCGCGTACGTATCTCGAGTGGGTATTGTTATTTTTGCATCTGCGGAGTGTATTTTCCACGTTGTCGAATTGTTTTCACTCACCTAATGGAGCAGCAGGCGTCTTCTTCAGAAACTTATTTAGGTCATACGTGTATTTTCCCGGCCCAGGACCAGCTTCAGCGTAAAACCCGAGTTGCTTCGGGCGAGATTTCCTTGGAACGATAACAATTATTTGAATTTATTCAATAAACATCTATCTATAGGTAGAATTGTCATCTATAAAGTAGACACGTCAAATGCACAGGAACCAAATTCAAAAGAAAATGACGCCTCAGAAATTTTTTTTGAAAATCGGTTACTAGTTTGTTGCTAAGGACGCAGCATCGGGTGATTCATCAGAATAGGACGGATTTTCATGACACAGTACTTCCTTTTATTTCGATACCTACCTTGAAGCGCAAAAGAGTCCATCTATCTTCCACATTTTCAATTTTTTTTTAATTTCAGAAAAACCCGTATTCAACAAAACTATTATTGACTTTCTTGATGATTATTGCTTGAAAATTTATTGAAGAAATTAAAGAGTTTAGTGTAAGCCATTGTTTCAGGAATTGGGCACTGGTGAAAACTTCTTTTGCGTTTTTCTCAAACCTCTGTTTTTGGACATAGCTCCTTTGTGCTTTAAAGGTATCGATGTATCAGATTTGGTTCATTCAGAAACTTCGAAAATGTTTCTTTTTCTCTAAATAAAATGATTGATACTCACGATTTGTTACACTTCGACGTTCCTTTCATCACGCTATAAAGCTATATAAGTACCAGTAAAGTAGTACTGATCTAAACAATATTCGGCTTTTGATTTCTAATACCTATTTTTTTGAGAATACACATTGGCTTCCATAAAACAGTCGCTATTGAAGAGTATGTTTATATCATAATATATTTTCGGAGGAGAGCATTTAACGTTGTACTTTCTTGAGTCAAGTTTGTAGGTACCTTCGTGAGTTTTTTTCTTGATCGTTAAAAGTTCGAGTTAAACTTTTGATAGTTGTTGAAAACAATTTCACAACAATTCTACAATTTCCATTGTTAACATTAACTGAGAGCTTTATAACCTTCATCCCAGCATAAAACTTGTGCGCAATTGCTTTCAGTTAAGCATAGAGCAATGTTCATAAAATGGTCTTTTTCCCTTCATAGACATATATACCAAATTACCAAATTTGGTGAATATCGATTCAGTTTGGCTTCAATTGGTTCCGGACAGACAAACAAACAGACAGAGATTTCTATCTATACCTACTACCTATAGGTGTTACAGTCCTCACAGGCCAGCCGCTCGAGAGCTGGGAAGTCTCGGCAGGTTGACTCCCATGGCGGGCTCGGCGGCGTAGTTGCCCGGGCCTGGAGTGTCCTCGTCGTGGCGGATGTCTCGAGGTCGTCCCAGTAACTTGGGTCGCGGGAGTGACGGCAGAGTCAGAGAGAACCGAGGAAAGTACGCCCCTGGTCCTGGCACTTCCCTTTCAACTGGCAACGTCCGAATGAGAACAGTAGTGGATCAGTTAAAACAGCCATCAGATTGAGCAGGATGGCTGATCATAGAAGCATGATATGTTGAAAATTTTTAAAATAGCATAATAGATATTTATATTTGTTCCACATTCAACTTTCGACCTATAGACGATAGAGAAGGTTTGAAATCTTGTAACAATTATAAATATTATTTGCGAGGAAGCTATACTGCCCACCCAACTTGGTAGACCTTTTCTCCGGTTACCCCAGGGAGGAAAATATCTGGCTACATCACTCACGGGTGAGATCTCTCGGTCTGCTGCAAATCTTAGCTCTCTGCCCAGTTATCGGTCCAAACCTGGTAGCTCCAGTCGCGTTGTAGTTGCCTGGTCCAGGGCTCTCCTGAAATTTGAAATGGAAGTGTCGATGCTGTTTGGGTTCCTGCCAGAATAATATTGGTAAACTACGTATCAAAGATGGCAAGAAACATTCAACTTTGGGACCAAAACGGTATTCCAATTATACTTTATAATTTAGACAAATTTTTAAAATAATATTCTAATATTTAATATTATATGATTTCACCCTGTTTCATAACCTTGAAGGTAGGTATTTCGATTTAATTTTGTCCTGTTACCAAGTTCTGCTACCGAGAAACCGCTAGTTTGGGTCTATTTTAGATAATGGCTTGTTTTGATTAGTTTTGGCATATTTAGTTCAGTTTTGGTCTAGTATTGATCCAGTTTTGGTCCGTTCGGTCGGTTTCTGCAGGGTTTTTTTCGGCAGGCAGGTGAGAAAATCTTTAAGAGCCATAGGTGGAGTTGTATCTCGTAAGATACCTGGAAGGGTCCGCGTCTTCCAGTTATGTGGGATTCAAACCCACTAAAAAACACCTTCCTTTTCTCCCACGTTGGAACTCAGCCCGGAACCGTTTAACACATTACTTCGGGATGAGTCCTGGGGCGTTTAATCAGCTCTGGGAGAGGGGGCGGACCAGATGCTCCCTCCTCTCTCTTTCTCGTTCCAAGAGTATCTTCATTGTCAGGATGCTCTCTGTGTACTCTGCCACAGCAGTCCAGCTCTTTTCACCTTCCAGCATCCTGCTGACAACAGCCTCTGGTGTTGAACTCTGGGGAGCTAACTCCAGGTCTGCCATCAGCTGGTTTCTTTCAGGCGCCCATTTGGCGCATTTGAAGAAGGTGTGGAGCACATCATCGTCATCTTTGTTCTGACTGTGTAGACATGTTGGAGTAGATACCTTCCCAATTTCATGCAAATAGGCATAAAAGAGTCCATGTCCTGTAAAGAACTGCGAAAGGAAGAAGCTCACTTCTCCATGTTTCCTTTCCATCCACGTCAGAATGTTTGGCATCAGCCGTGCAGTCTACCTTCCTCTCTATGTTCTCACGTCCGTATATCTTGCTAGTTTGCCATTGTGCGCTCCCTTTCTTCCTTGGCTATGCAGGCCCTGTTTCCTTTATCCCTTATCTCAAACATTATTTTCCTCTCTGAAGCCATCAGAGTAGGGTGTGGTTTTTTCGGCTCGTTTTGGTCTAGTGGGTCCAGTATTGGTTCAGATTTTGGTATAGTTTGGTTGTTTTGGTTAACTTTGGTCTAGTTGGACATGGTTTTGTATGATTTTGACTAGTTTTGGTCTAATTGCATCAGTTTTGGTCCTGTTTAGGTTATTTCTGGTTTGTTTGGTCCAGTTTTGCTCCAGAGTTAGTCTAGTATTGGTCCAGTTAGATGTTGATTTGGTATAGTTTTTATTAGCTTTGGTCTAGTTGGTCCAGTTTTGCTCCAGAGTTAGTCTAGTATTGGTCCAGTTAGATGTTAATTTGGTATAGTCTCTATTAGCTTTGGTCTATTTGGTGCTGGTTTGGTCACATTTGATTAGTTTTGATCTAATTTGACCGGTTTTGGTCTTGTTTAGATTATTTCTGTTCTACTTGGTCCAGTTTTGCTCCAGAGTTAGTCTAGTATTGATCCAGTTAAATGTTGATTTGGTGTAGTCTTTATTAGCTTTGGTCTAGTTGGTGCTGGTTTGGTTAAATTTGATTAGTTTTGGTCTGATTGGATCAGTTTTGGTCCTGTTTAAGTTATTTCTAGTCTATTTGGTCCAGTTTTACTGCAGAGTCGGTATAGTTTTTATTAGCTTAGGTCTAGTTGGTCCAGTTTCCGGTTCGAACCTTAGTAAAAACTATCGAACGTACTTCAAAGGAACCAAGGCCTCGACTCCTGCCGACTATGCTAGCTGCAGGAGCTTTGGGTCTCGTCACGTCGTGGCCTCGATAGCCAATCAGAGGTGGTAAATTGTAGAACGGCACGTCTGGAAATCCATCGAGAATATTGATAAATAGAGGACGAAAGTTCAGCGATTTTTTTTTTACGCGAACGGTTGGTCTTACAGAGCTGTGGAAGGTCTCAGTTAATTCGGAAAATTTAGTAATATTTTAAATTGAGGAACAAAATCAGACCATTATTAATTAAAAATGTTTGAACTGAGGAATTTGAAACATAATCATCAAATCTCCAAACGGATCTGCGGAAAGAAAGTTTTTAAAATTCCATAACCAAACTTTTGAGGCCGTTGAGCCATTTTTCAAAAAATCTCTAAAATACATAATATTGGAATCAGCATCACACAAACCCTGTGGAAAATATACAATTTTGGGATCGAAATACTTTCCTCATAAAGTATGGTACTCACTTGCATTGAAATTACAATCGTACTTTTCTTTGGGCACATCAGAGAGGAGCTGTTTCATCAAATCGGAGGCTTCCGCATAAATCGTCGGTCTGCCGATGGTCATCTGCGTGCCCAAGGATCTCTTCGACGATTCATTTCTCACGTCCATCGTCATGATATAATAATTATATCTGCTCAACAACACGTTTTGAGTGTGATTTGGTTTGAATCAGCAACGGACCCGCAAAGGAACTTGATAGGGTCTTAATTTCGACGATAGGCACCACAAAAGGAGGAAGTTGATTAATACATCAGTTTAGAATTTTGAAAAGACGTTAATAGGTTGGTATGTGAAACTGCAGTGAACAACGATCTTTATTAACCGGTTGCTTGGTTTATACGACATACCATTACGATGGTGTTCTACGAATTATAACAAAGCAGTATGGTGTCAAAACACTTGAAAAAACTACGAGGTCTAAATTAATAACTTCTGATTTAGATTTAAAAACAAATGCAAATTATTACACAACGGTTTATTATTTTTATGTATAGATCCCCGCCTACAAAGAACACGACTTTCAATTATTAGTACCTACCAACCATATTTTTGGAAGACTAAGGTGAGTGTCTTAATATTTCTAACGAAATTAAGTACTTGGTTCCTAAGGAACGAAAACTAAGGGACAAAAAACTCCATGCCAGAAAACGAACAAATATCGCATTAATTTGATCATTTGAACCACTAGACCCCAAATGGAGCCCATATACCAAAATTTGAACCAAATCGGTCCAGAGTTGCTAAGAAAAGTGCCGCGTACGGCGGACGGACGGGATATTTTTTATTGGATTTTCGGATTCTACGTACCTTGAAACGTAAAACATTAAAGTTTGAGGGGGGGGGGGTAAAAATTTTTTTCTTGCTCGAATCCAAAGGCTTATTATTGGAAATAATAAACCAAAAGGGAGAAAAACGCGAAAACCCAGATCAAAGTGGAGTCACGAGTGGTTGCTGCAGAAAAGGGAATTCTCGCATGAGAAACTATTAAAGGAATTCAGGGATGAACTGAATGACTGGAGAAATTATTTCGGAATAGTCCTTGTTTTCAACCTCCCACAAATACCTTAAACTACGGTACAGTACCATGAACTCGGTCAAAAACTCGCGAGGAGTTTGTCGCTTTAAATTTTCGGTCATACTCGCGAAATTTTATCCAGTTGATGCCCGTAAACCAACACCTCCAGTGCAGGGAAAAGTTCAAACTGGGCAGATCGGAGTGATAAGTGTGAGTAATCGTTTACACGTTCAGACAAATCGCTACGATTTGCAGAAATTGATGCCGGCCGGTACCAACCTTCCAACCCAACTCGAACACCAATAAATCGCTACGATGTCCCATTTAGACGCGTCGATAAATCGCTTCAATTTCACTGTGACGATAAATTGTTACGATTTATCTTTGCGTGTAAAGCGTCCTTTACAATGCTGGAGGGAGGAACACTTGGCTCACCCTGCAGGTAGCTGCTACAAAACCAACATCGAAATCCAACATCAAAAAAAAAAAAAAAAAAAAATCCACATGGATCGATGGAATTACAGAAACCAAATCCAAAAGTTTCCACAAAACTATACATAGATTGAGGAATGGCCACGCAAACACAAAAGTATACCAATACAAATTGAAAACGCTGACTCAGCTCTCTCCAGGTACTGCCTGCATGCTGAAGAGACACCAGAAGCCCTCCTTACAAAATCCAAGTAAAAACGCTGCAAATTATTACACAATGGTTTATTATTAACACAGAATGTGTTTTTGCGATGACCTACCGAAAAAAATCGTCACGAAAAAGCGACAGAAAAAACATCTGGTGATATGTTTATTGGTTGTCATGTTAATGTCAACTCCACATTTATTATTGTTGTTTTTTATTTAACGGATGACTAGTATCGCAAAAACACATTCTGTGTTCCTATGATTTCATACGGAGTATGGAAAAAGAAATAAATCGGGGGGTGCAGGGGGGCGGAGCCCCCCGCCGAGGCGCAAAGCGCCGAGTTTTTCTTTATAATATAAAGACAGGCTAGTGACAGAAGACTCGATCGTAGGTACTGTGCTAGTTGAATCTGCGCGCCAAAACTGTGGCGGGAGCTCCCTCTTTTCTGACCAATCACACCCGTTAGGAGCATCAGTTTGGATCTGCTCCGTTTTTGGGGAGGATGACGTCATGGTGACGTGTTTCGAGGGAGGCAGGCACGTGAGATTGACCAACCAGAGAGCATGAAATGTGCCTTGTGGAGCAAAACTGAATTGATGCGCCCCCGTCAGAGAGCTCTGCAATCTGGGTTTTCTTATCGAGTAATAAGTAAACACAGAGTCAAACAAAACTGATAAGAGATTTCCATTTTTCGTTTTCAGTCCACCGTTTTGTTCAAAGTATTGTGATTATTTAGGAGTGTTGTAGGTACGATGAACAATTTGGTGCATTACATTAAACTATTCGCGTTTGTCGGTTGTGGAAATGATATATTATATCATTCGTCTACAAAGAACACGGCTTTGCCATTGTTACCACAAACCAACTTGAAGAAAAACATCGATCGTATTTCGGTCAGCTAACATTTGAACGGAGATTAGGCTTCTTTTGCGATTCACACTCGTGTTTCTGATTATCGTACGTCCAACCTTAAATTCTAGTAGGGAGCGAACGGTTTGTCCTGGGCGCCGCGTGGTCTCAAAAAATTCTATACTATCTTGAATTGATGAACACACAATACTTTTATATCAACATTTTCTGAGTTAGGGCGTTTTAAAAATTTCAAACCTTATTTTTCAACCCTTAGAAGTGACCTACATCAACCAAATTCTTCGGGGCACAACTAGACCCCAAATGGAGCCTACATACCAAATTTCAACAAAATCGGTCAATGGTAAGTGGGAAAGTGCCGCGTACGGCGGACGGACGGCCAAATTTGTATTCGATTTTTGGATTCTACGTAACTTGAAACGTAAACCAACAAATTTTGAGGGGGGGGGGGGGGGGTAAAAATTTTTTTTTCTTGGTCGATTCCAAAGGTTCTTTATTGAAAATAATAAACCAAAAGGGGGAAGAACCAGATCAAAGTGAAGTCGCGAGTGGTTGCTGCAGAAAAGGGAACTCTCGCATGAGAAACTGTTAAAGAAATTCAGGGATGAACTGAATGACTAGAGGTTGTATGAAATTTTCAAAGTCAATAAATAAATTTAAATAAAAAACAAAACAGGAAAGTATCGTAAACATAGTCAATAATACCAACAACAACAATAAACTTATTGACGTCAACGTGGGATTGAGTAAAGAAGCTATGTGCCACGTCAACTTGGATGTCGGTTTTTCTTTCGTAATCGTATTTCGTCGGTAGGAGCCCATAACCACAACCCGCTGTATCGTGAGACCTGAAGGCTCGAACCTGCGAGTCTCAATTAGAGGACATTCTCAGAAACACTCGCCCACTGGATGGCAATTAAACGTTTCCGTAACACTATAAATTGCTATTCCGGGAACTCGGAAAACGGTCGTAAAAAGCAGCAGCGTGGCGTGTTGATCCGAGGCAGACAATGGAGGACAATCAAACGAGGACATGCTCTGATGGTTCTGCGCAACTTGGAGTTATTACGACAATATATTCTGCTTCATAGATCACGATATTTCGAGGGATTTGTTGATGGAAAATAGCTCCGCTCAACTGTACGCTATCAGTTAATAGCTTCCATAGAAGCACATGAAAAGGCTAAGCTGATTATTTTGTTTCCTCCCATTTAATATAAATCCTTATAAATAATACATTCAAGAGGTCCACAACAATAAATTCTCCAGACATTTGGCATTTTAAAACCTCATTGACATTGTATGTGTTTACTTTGCCACATAAACAAAATTGGTCACAAAATCGGTCACAAAACTCGTAGAAAAATCGTTCACCGTTCGTTGGAAATCACCGT
This sequence comes from Apolygus lucorum, assembly GCA_009739505.2. Classification (NCBI taxonomy): domain Eukaryota; kingdom Metazoa; phylum Arthropoda; class Insecta; order Hemiptera; family Miridae; genus Apolygus; species Apolygus lucorum. The sequence goes on along the minus strand of CM019171.2, from coordinate 36,320,238 downwards.
TCCCATATTTCTCTGGCAATTATTGTTCGATTTTGATGATTCCAGCGGCAATATTTCAGTTTTTCAATTCCCTAGGGCCGTGCACTAATACATTTCTAAAATCCTTTTAAATTTCAAATTTAGGTAGAACTTTTAAGTTTTACGCCTTCAATTTCGTGAAATACTGACCGGAACGAGGAACGGCGACCGACTGAGACCCACATGGGAGTATTGAAATGTTTCATGGCTTTAGGTTGTCCTGCAATCTCAATTTTTGCAGGACCGTGATGCAGGGCTAAGGTTGGCCCTCCTCTGGAAGCGTATTCAAGGGACCAAGCGACAAGGCGATTACAGGCGACTTAGTCGCCCGAAGTCTGTGCTGTGTAGTAGACTGCATTTATTTTTGGTGAAGTACTACACACTGGACGACTTAGATAGTCATCATTTTCTGGATAACGCTCTCGTAAATTTCCTTCGGATGAGAAAAAAACGACGAATGTTCTGGATGAACCCAATATTGACGAGGAGGCAAAGTGTGGGCGAATTCAACCACCTCCTCGACGAGCTGAAGGGAGATTCGGAGGAGTTTCGAAATTATTATAGGATGGACCTACAAACGTACGATTACATGTTGAATACTATACAAGCTTCGATCACCAAATCGTCCAACTTCAGGGACACGCCAAGAAAACGTGGGAGAAAACGTAGGAGCGCGAGTCGCGTTTTGAGCTTCTAGTGGAGGAACACACTAATACTTTAAAACTGGCCCACATTATAATATAGATTGGATTTGACCGCATGCAGACAGACCAGGTGGGGACCACAGTTCTAAAGTTTTTATTATTTGTGTACACGGGTTTGTGGGGTTTGTGGGTTTATTGGAATGAACATTGCTTTTGAACCTACCGTGGACGAGAAAATCCTCGGCTTTGCAGGGTTAAAGAGTTTCCCCTCTCACGAAAATAAAGGTGTGAAGTTACTGTCCAATTTTAATTAAATCTGACAGGAATTTGAGGGTTGTCGTGTCCCCTGCGAAAGTCGTCGCTCCCGGATCGATAGTAGCCTCAGGGCAAACACAAACTTAAAAACCTTGTAAAATCCATAACTACATTTTTCACCCGAGTTCGATGAAATTTTCCAGGGTATTGTGCGGGTTGGAGTGTTGATCTCCAAATGCTACGCCTCCAACGCTTTCAGATGTATTATACATTTTTCTTCATAATGATAATTATAAATTATATGGTAGTGTGAGCTGCACTCCATCAGCTCACTGTTTTCCCTAACAGGCCACAAAGGGAAATAAGCCCTGATGCCCTCTGAAGGCTGACTTACCTGAATAGGCCACACAACCACCAACATCAACTATCATACATCCATGGACAAAATCACATCCATACCATCAAGCAGGACAGCCAATCATTCCATCGCAGTTTGGTTGCACAACCTGGAGGAGGCCGCTAATAGGAGCTGTATGACCATTTCCACTTCAATCCCTAGTCAGCCTTGCCAGCAGTCCTGAAGCTCTCATCCCCGTATTGTGAAACAGCAGCCGAAACTGTATCGTCCCTCCTGCCTCACAGTCACTAGGTTTTACATAGTGAACGAAAAGTAAACCATGTCTTCTGTCCTGCCTCCCCTGGAAGAACCCCTGTCATCCTGGATTGGAGTCTGGTATCACCTCGACCGGCTAACACCCCTGCAACATCATCCTTGCCTCTCATTGAAAAGGACTTGCTTCAGTAACCCGATACGTGATTGTCTTAATTTATCCTAATATTGGCCAATTTATGTAGAAGTGTGGTGGTTCAGAACCCTGTAACTCTAGTAATGGCAACTGTGATAATCTAAACTCTCAACTGAAACATTTTGCAAAACTGTATCTTAAGTGGATCGTCCCTGTATCGCCTTCAGCATATCAAATGTATCATCCTGTATTGCCTTCAGCGTATTGCAAGTGCATTGAAACTGTATCGCTTTCAGAACCATATCTAAATGAGGAATCTCACCGAATTCTGTTAGCATTTTTCCTGAATAGGTAATGGTGTGGGATAGATGAAAATTGGGTTGATTTCAGAAAATAAGTCTCCTGTTATTTTTGGGAGACAATCAAAATTTATGATTTCAAAAAATAACCAGGAAAACGGACCTCTTCAACGTGAAGCGGGAACGCTCGCTGATAGGCTGTTTGGATCGCCTCCTTCTCCCAGTGTTGCCCGATGGTACAACAAAATCGTGTTATCTAAGAGGAAAGTTATCAAACAGAAACAGGGAAATCTTTATTTTCCCCATCTTGCTTTTTCTATTTTTTTCTTTAGTTTTTCGATTTCGAACTTTACTGGTTTTGTGAAATGTTGCATCTGAGGACTATAGATTTCACGATCTCAGCGCTTCAAACAGCCGTAAATGAACTATTCCAGGATGACGTCATCCTCTCGGTTTTTCTAAACGTTCATATTTCCTACACTGTTTTGTTTATTCGTAAATTAGGAAGTACGGGCTGAAAGTTCGCCATAGGGGCTTTTTTCGAGGGGCTGAATCCGATTTTGGGGTCAAAAATAGAAAATTCCGACATGGTGAAATTCCTCATTGTCTTCTGATTCCTCATTGTCTTCTCATTCTTCTGATGTGCAACATTGCACATCAGTCATAGTAACTCTCACTAACGCTCATACTCTCTTGCGACGGTATTGCCAAACAACCTCAGCTGTACACTGATTTTATATTATAACTACGCCTATTCCTAAAGAGAGACATTGAAATTAAGTTCCTATTTTATAAATAGAAGTATCTTAGAGCCAACAACTTTTATTACTGCTACCCTTATTCCTGGTTTCTGGTTCTCAATCTTAAAGGTGTATCGTAGGTAGTTAAATTCATTTGCAAAACAACATTAGTAACTTAATTTACTTTCAAACAATCCGATACACCAAAATACCCTTCAGGTATTTCAAAAGGTTACATTCAAGTTTGCAGCATCAGAAGCCTCGTCACCCAACCGCTTGGAACACCGCTACCAAATTCAAATTCATTACATCGCATTTCATTATTAGCCATAGTTTCCGATATTTTTGTTATTCACTCTTCAAGTGACCCCCACTTAGGTCAATACCAATACCAAGAGCTGAAAAATTGGTGGCCGCTGTGGGATCAACGACCCTCCTGCTTCCCCATTACACTGTGAGCCCGAGGTCCGAGCTTACAGTAGTATTCACACCTTGGTAACGTTGAAGAAATAAAACTTTCTTAGAAACAAGATTTTATTAAGTTTGCTAATAAAAATAACTAAATTACTCGAAAATAAATTACCTCTAATAAGAAATATAACACTTTATAAAGATAGCACTTCATCACAGTCCCAATTTTATAATTAAAGCGTGTTACATTTAGCATCTCTCTTTCCTCCTACTATCTCAATGTAACACACGTTTAATGATAAAATAATTCATTTTTAACTTTTCAGTTCATTTTATCAACAAATAATAAAAAGTTTTTTCTTTAATTTAATTTTTAATTTTTTACTATTTGTGATTCGAGATTTACTACGATTTAGTTCGTAGTAGTATGGTAAAATAATGTTTAAATTAGTTATGTAATCTCTAGTTAATGATCAACGACTAAAAATATGATGTGGAGGATTATGAAATAGAGGCTGCCCTTCATGAATTGAGGGATGATCCCTTATGAATTGAAGGATGCCCTTAATGAATTGGAAGATCTCAATTATGAAATGAAGGATGGTCCACTATGAATTGGAAGATGGTCCTTTGAAAGTGAATAATATTGCATTGTCATCCGATTTATACCTTCAAGCAAAATTTCAAATTGGATCAAATTTAACTTGAAAGATTTGGTTAAAGACAGACAAACAAGAGCAGTTGAATGTAAATAAAAGCTTGTAACTGTTCAAAAAGAAATTTTGATGTTGGAGGATCCAATTAATTTTGATTTTTATGTACCTACTCATACAAAGTTCTGCTACCAGCAGCACCGAAATAGACCGACACCCTTGGATACCGCAGGACAATTAGATTCAAATAACTTTCAACCACCCAATGGTTTTCCCCTCACCGCGAAATCTAATCAACAGTTGGCTGACAGTTCCGTTATAAGAAAATTGTATTCGTTGGAAGTCTTTTTCATTGTGAAACTTCCAGAACCCCTTGAGGGGACGTCTCTCGACCGGCTGTCGAGGTTCCAAAGCTCCCCAGAAGCTGTAATTCACCGGTTATGATCATATTTTTCTCGAATCCTTTATTTCTTGCATACTCTTCTCACGTCTTTTGTTTTCGTCATCCCCGGAGGGCATGCGTTTGAGAAATTGGGCGCAGCTGTCGTCCGTAAGGACAGATCCGCCACCTGTCGCTTTGGTTAATTATTTCCAACAATAAAGCTTCGGAATTGATCAAAGAAAATTGTCTGGAAAACAGATAAATTTTTGAAAACTGTTTTTTCCTCTAGAATTTGGTCTAGATCACCAATATGGAAAAGAGGTGAAGTCATTCAAACGGCCTCTCAAAGTACCTTTTTCTTCCATACCTACGTAATAAACTTGCCCATTCTGATTTTGATGGCCGTTTTGATGGTTGGATGCTGTCGTCTATCATCAATGGTTGGTATGCCTGAATGAGTTGAAGACCTCATGTGCCTTTTTCAGGGCTCCACAGTCAAGACTCACCCAGCCACGATTGGGCTCGACGGTTTGGATGTGTTGGTTGAGGAGGAAACCCGCTTTCTTGGGCTACACATAGACGGTCGCCTTAATTATGATACACATGTTTCGGGATTATGTAAGCATTGAGCAGCTACACCTTAAGCCTGCGGAAGCTGAAAACAATGGCGAATCGCTCCGTTCTGCGGACAGCATACCACTCTCTCGTGATGTCAAGTGCTACTATGCAATATTGTTCTGGGGGTCAGCTGCAAATCTAGAGTTAGTTTTCAGGATGCAGAAACGAGCTCTGAGAATACTTTTGGGACTGAAACCTGGGCAGTCTTGTAGAGGAAAGTTCCGGGAAAGCTAATGCCTGTCCCTGCCACCTATGTATATCGCGCTATCCTGTTTGCTCGGAAACTTCGTCCTTGGTTTGAAGACATGAAGTTCGACCATAACTATTCGACACGACGGAACGACCTCATGATAGTCCCACGTCACCGAATGAAGTTTTTTGAGCAATGTGCCAGCTTCTCCATCATCAAGATTCTCAACCACATTGGAGAGGGTGTCCTCAGCTGCCCGATTGTAAAAATTAAGTCTGTCCTAAAAAAGTATTTTATAAACGCTGAATTTTATAGAGTCAATGACTTTTGTCATCTGTGCCAGCTTTGGATGATTACGTTAGAGAGTAGATAGGCAGCACGGTTATTCTCTTTTTCTGTTTTTTTTTTTAATGCGTGAGTTATTTGTAGTTTCTTTAATTTTTGACAATTCCATTCATACGTTGTTGTGAAAACTGGAAATAAATATTATTATTATTATTATCAATGAGGGTGCAGTGGGTGAGCCTGCTTTTGGTAGGCGTGGGAGGCCAGCGTTTTTCGATAATCGCATTGCCTCCTACCTCTCCCAAGACTGGGACCAAACAGCTCGAATGGCAGCTCGGGCCAAGCAGATGAAGTACGACCATGCTGCAGAGGACCATCGAGGATCGTTCACACCGTCAGTCAGTTTCTTTGACGGGGCTCTGGAAAAAGAATTCGGAGTATTTCTGAAGCGAGCAGCTTTTGAGAAGAGGAACTGTCCTCACTCCCAACGGACAGGGTGGCTAAAAGTAAAAGTACTATTTGCCATCATTCGGGCGGTATCCCTTCGGCTACGCGGAGCAAGGAGGAAAATTTGCTCTCTAGGATTGGAGGGCTTTGCCTTCCATGGTGGACCATTGAAAATAGATAATCTCCTACACTTTGCACTTACCACTCTCTTGTTTTCATCGCCATGTTACCCAGAAGCTACAACATTGTTAACATTTTAATTTAATGCCTATGTCCGGCATGGCTGCGGCCAGGACAACTAACTTGGAACTAATAAAAATTGTTGTTGTTAAAAAAAAAATCAATTGAAATTCCTGCAAAGCTTTATTCAATAATTCTGGTTATGCATTGTTCTACATATTAAAATGTTGATCTAGAAGTGTATATGTGTGGGTTTGGCCACAAGAGGAAAATGGTTTGAGGATATTGGCAAATTTGTGGCTGGATTGCATCGTTAGTGATTTCAGTGGTTGATGTGGAAAAGCAAAATTGATGTTTGTTATTCATCAATCGTTTGTTCTGAAATCAGTTATATTGAAGATCAAAATCCCGAAGGATGCCAATTGTTAGGATTTCTGTATCATTGGGAGCAAAGAGATAGCATGGGCGCTTTCCATGTTACCCTTGGATGGTAGGATGGAAACTTCCGAAAACATTCTTACAAAATCAGAATTCAGAGCAGCTTCTGGTGCTTTCTGACTCCCTTTCGCTTTCGTTTTCATTGGCAACCCCAACCCCCCCTCCTTCGAATCTGATGTTTACGTTTCAAGGCACGTAGACTCCGAAGATCGAATAGTACCCAACGCCATAATAATTCCTTTTCCAACGAAGAGACTTCAGGGAACGTGAAAATGATAACCAGTTCCGCTAAACGATGATAAAGGTGAAGTGAAAACGCTGCAAATTATTACACAACGGTTTATTATTTTTATATAGATCACTCGTCTACAAAATCACCAACCATCCAATATGAAGAGAAAAATCAAAAAAAAATTATAATAATAATAATAAAAAAATAAAAAAATTTAAAAGAAATTAAAAAAAATAAAAATCACCAACCATCGATTGCATTTCGGTCAGCTCTAATTTGAACGGAGATTAGGCCTCTTTTGCGATTCACACTCGTGTTTTGATTTATATATATATTTCAAAATAAACACTTAAATTTTCGTAGGGAGCGAACGGTTTGTCCTACAGAGCTCCGCGTGGTCTCAAAAAATTCTAAAAATTCTATAGAATCCTAAATTGAAGGAAAATAATACTTTTATATCAAAATTTTTTGAGTTACGGCGTTTTCAAAATTTCAAAATTGATTTTGGAACCCTTAGGAGTGACCTACATCAACCAAAAGCTTCGGGGCACAACTAGACCCCAAATGGAGCCTACATACCAAATTTCATCAAAATCGGTCAATGCTAAGTGGCAAAAGTGCCGCGTACGGCGTACGGCGGACGGACGGCCAAATTTTTATTCGATTTTTGGATTCTACGTACCTTGAAACGTAAACCATCAAATTTTGAGGGGGTGTTAAAATTTTTTTTTCTTGGTCGATTCCAAAGGTTCATTATTGAAAATAATAAACCAAAACGCCATGGAAACTATGAATTGTGGATGAATACACACCGACCTACGAGGCCCAACCTACACCTTGGAGGTAAAATACATTAGGTATGATTGTCCATTATTATTGTATCCACTTTTTTGACTCCCAAAACCTCAAAAAATGCTTTAAAAACAATTGTTATTAATTTTGCTTCCGAGTCTACCAAGGTAGCGGAAGGTTTGTTTTCACTTTTCAAGGACGAAAAAAAAAAATTTCTCCAAAATCAAAATTTCCACTCGCGTTTTGCGTTTTAGACCTTTCTGAACAATTTTGGTTCCGTGTCTGTCTGTCTGTCTGTGTGTCTGTCATGAATTCCTTGTAACGCGCATAACTATACGAAGTTATTGTCCGATTTCCATGAAATTTTCAGGGATTGTGCGGGTTGGTGTGTGGACGGTTCCCTATGAAAATCATCATCCCCGGACTGATAGAAGGGACTGCGCATGCGCAAACGTGAATTTCCTTGTAACGGCCATAACTTCCACATTTTCAATCCGATTTCAATGAAATTTTCAGGGATGTTACAGAGTAGTGTTCAGATGGTCCCCTATGAAAATCACAGAGAATTGTTTTTCATAGAGGGATTCATTCATAGAGTGATGGTCTCCTGTGAGAATCTCAAATCACCGGTAGCTCAGAGGATAGAGTCTTGATTTGAGCTCCTAAGGTCGCGGGTTCGAAACCCAGCCGAAGCTATGTATTTTTTGATCCAATCACATACACCTACTCACCAAATTTTTCATCCGAATTTGATGAAATTTTCTAGGATTGTCCAGATTAGCGTGTAGATGGTCCCCTATGAGGGTAGTGAAAGGTACTTAGAGATTGGTGTTTTGAGATTAACTACTATGCATCGGATACTACAATCGGGTTATGGATACGAGGAAGCTATGTGCCACACCCACTTGGCAGACGTTTTTCATATATTTCTTCAGGAATTAAAGAGGAAGTCTCCTTAATAAAAATTGTTCGCAAAAAACCCTTAAAACACCTAATTTAAGTTTTAAAAAAATGTTGACCCTTCAGAGTTGTTTAAATTTGCTTGATAAATCACAGCTCAAGTTCGTGTTTTTCATTAATTCATATTAATGTATCATCGTCATCTAGTTTTGAACGTAATATTGTACTTGGAGATTGATGCTGTGATTGTCCTCTGCATCGGGTAATGGTATATACAATCGTTTCACGAATACGAGTACGTATCAATGATTTAATTTCTTCGATATAGTGCGGAAGCAAAATCGCTCATGAAATTGAAAATTATACTTTTGTTTGTTTGAAAAATTCGCTCAATTAGGCACACTGCATGGCTGGATCCTCTCTCTTTGAAATGCATCGCGAACGGCTCGGAATGCAGCGACCTACTCGCGATGAAAGCGTCGCTAGGAAGCGGGTCGCTCGGCCCGCAAGACGCTAACTCGGCGGAACGCCGACGCAATCCGTCTCGTCTCCGCTGGGATCCGATTTCTCGAGTCCCCCCGAGACTGCTCGTCGCCGGAATCGCTTCGCCTGACAGACGGGCGCGCCTGGAGTCGAGAGGCCGGAGAACGGGGCGGACGACGCGGGGAGCGGTCAGCCAGACCGTTGGGCTCCGGTGCCCCGGCAAGTGGTCTACTTGTGCGCCCGTAACCTCTGTATGGAAGGTCCCTCACCCCACAAAGGCGGGGTACACGTGCACAGTACCTATTATTTCCTAGGACTTATTGGTATTGGGATTCGTGATTCTGAATGGATTGTTCGACACGTCCTGGATAGCAAAATTACCCAACTACACTAAATTCCTTATTGAATCCAAATTTGAAACAATGAAAACGTATCTAGAAAACGTTACCCAGTGATCTAGTTAGCCATACCTAATTGTATAAAAGTAAAGTGAAATAAACAACCATTTCAGGTTGGATTTTCACCATTCCTGGCTTTGCGGACGTCATCAGCTGCCTTCCAAAGGAAAGATCAAAATTTGATCTGATGATTTCGCTCATGGCTTCCCATTGCCTCACCACCCAGAGTTGGGACGAAGAGGCGACGAGCCCCAGACGCTCGAACTCACGAACCGGCGGCGATATTCGAGCCCACGACGTCCCGCAGTAGTCGATTCTAATCTCGCGACCAAAAGAACGCGCTCCCAAGCCCCCGACATCGACCTAAATGTATACATCCTCCCACACCAAAAACCACAAAATCTGGTTTTCTAAAAAAATTGATATGAAACAGATATTTTATTTACATAATGCAATGACATGGATTTACTTCGTCTTTTTTCCCAAAAATACATTGTTTCCAATGTAATAAAAATGTTACAAATTATTATACAAAGATTTAATATTTTTCTAAGTAGATCACTCGTCTGCAAAGAAAACGGGTTTGCTATTGTCATACCAATCATAAATACTACCTACCTACCACAGACCTATTTCACTAAAATCATTCATTCAAATTCATTTTAAATTGATGGAAAAACTAATACCTTTATATCAAAAATTTTTGAGCTAAGGCGTTTACAAAATTTCAACCCCTATTTTTCACCCCTTAGAAGTGATTTACATCAACCAAAAGCTTCGGGGCACAACTAGACCCCAAACAGAGCCTATATACCAAATTTCATCAAAATCGGTCCGTACGGCGGACGGAAATTTTTTGATTCGATTTTCGGATTCTACGTACCTCGAAACGAAAAACATGCAAATGTTGTAGATGGGGGGGGGGGGGTAGAAAAAATTTTCCTTGGTCGATTCCAAAGGTTCATTATTAAAAATAATAGTAATCCAGGTTTTCCAGTTTTTTGTGGTTATTACCTTCACAATCATAGTAATATAATATATTACTATGATTGTGAAGGTAATATACCATATTATGGTATATTCGGATTCGGCGCAAAATTTCTGATTTCAATGCGTTTTTCAAAAGTGAAAATTGTCTGAAATCAATAAAGTAACTATATATTTATATCCATATCCGTGTGGGTACCTACTCTATGAGTTCGTAGAGACGAGTAGAACATGAATATGGAATCCTAACATCTTCAAAGCAGACCCAGTGCATACAGTATGTTGGTATGCTATACTGAAAATCGAAAAAACCAACAATAGCCGTGTGGGTACTCTATGAGTTTGTGGAGACGAGCAGAACGTGAATATGGACTCCTAGCATCTTCAAAGCATACCCAGTGCATAGAGTATGTTGGTATGGTATACTGAAAGTCGAAAGAAACCAACAATAGCCGTTTGAGTACTCTATGAGTTTGTGGAGACGAGTAGAACGTGAATATGGACTCCTAGCATCTTCAAAGCATACCCAGTGCATAGAGTATGTTGGTATGCTATACTGAAAATCGAAAAAACCAACAATAGCCGTGTGGGTACTCTATGGGTTTGTGGAGACGAGCAGAACGTGAATATGGACTCCTAGCATCTTCAAAGCATACCCAGTGCATAGAGTATGTTGGTATGTTAAACTGAAAATCGAAAAAACCAACAATAGCCGTGTGGGCACTCTATGAGTTTGTGGAGACGAGCAGAACGTGGATATGGACTCCTAGCATCTTCAAAGCATACCCAGTGCATAGAGTATGTTGGTATGGTATACTGAAAATCGAAAGAAACCAACAACAGCCGTGTGGGTACTCTATGAGTTTGTGGAGACGAGCAGAACGTGGATATGGACTCCTAGCATCTTCAAAGCATACCCAGTGCATAAAGTATGTTGGTATGGTATACTGAAAATCGAAAGAAACCAACAACAGCCGTGTGGGTACTCTATGAGTTTGTGGAGACGAGCAGAACGTGGATATGGACTCCTAGCATCTTCAAAGCATACCCAGTGCATAAAGTATGTTGGTATGGTATACTGAAAATCGAAAGAAACCAACAACAGCCGTGTGGGCACTCTATGAGTTTGTGGAGGCGAGCAGAACGTGGATATGGACTCCTAGCATCTTCAAAGCATACCCAGTGCATAAAGTATGTTGGTATGGTATAATGAAAATCGAAAAAACCAACAATAGCCGTGTGGGTACTCTATGGGTTTGTGGAGACGAGCAGAACGTGAATATGGACTCCTAGCATCTTCAAAGCATACCCAGTGCATAGAGTATGTTGGTATGTTAAACTGAAAATCGAAAAAACCAACAATAGCCGTGTGGGCACTCTATGAGTTTGTGGAGGCGAGCAGAACGTGGATATGGACTCCTAGCATCTTCAAAGCATACCCAGTGCATAAAGTATGTTGGTATGGTATAATGAAAATCGAAAGAAATCAACAACAGCCGTGTGAGTACTCTATGAGTTTGTGGAGACGAGTAGAACGTGGATATGGACTCCTAGCATCTTCAAAGCATACCCAGTGCATAAAGTATGTTGGTATGGTGTAATGAAAATCGAAAGAAATCAACAACAGCCGTGTGAGTACTCTATGAGTTTGTGGAGACGAGTAGAACGTGGATATGGACTCCTAGCATCTTCAAAGCATACCCAGTGCATAAAGTATGTTGGTATGGTATACTGAAAATCGAAAGAAACCAACAACAGCCGTGTGAGTACTCTATGAGTTTGTGGAGGCGAGTAGAACGTGGATATGGACTCCTAGCATCTTCAAAGCATACCCAGTGCATAAAGTATGTTGGTATGGTATAATGAAATTCGAAAGAAATCAACAACAGCCGTGTGAGTACTCTATGAGTTTGTGGAGACGAGTAGAACGTGGATATGGACTCCTAGCATCTTCAAAGCATACCCAGTGCATAAAGTATGTTGGTATGGTATACTGAAAATCGAAAGAAACCAACAACAGCCGTGTGGGTACTCTATGAGTTTGTGGAGACGAGCAGAACGTGGATATGGACTCCTAGCATCTTCAAAGCATACCCAGTGCATAAAGTATGTTGGTATGGTATAATGAAAATCGAAAGAAATCAACAACAGCCGTGTGAGTACTCTATGAGTTTGTGGAGACGAGTAGAACGTGAATATGGACTCCTAGCATCTTCAAAGCATACCCAGTGCATAAAGTATGTTGGTATGGTATAATGAAAATCGAAAGAAATCAACAACATTCGTGTGAGTACTCTATGAGTTTGTGGAGACGAGTATAACGTGAATATGGACTCCTAGCATCTTCAAACCATACCTAGTGCATAAAGTATGTTGGTATGGTATACTGAAAATCGAAAGAAACCAACAACAGCCGTGTGAGTACTCTATGAGTTTGTGGAGACGAGTAGAACGTGAATATGGACTCCTAGCATCTTCAAAGCATACCCAGTGCATAAAGTATGTTGGTATGGTATACTGAAAATTGAAAGAAACCAACAACAGCCGTGTGAGTACTCTATGAGTTTGTGGAGACGAGTAGAACGTGAATATGGACTCCTAGCATCTTCAAAGCATACCCAGTGCATAAAGTATGTTGGTATGGTATACTGAAAATCGAAAGAAACCAACAATAGCCGTGTGGGTACTCTATGAGTTCATGGAGACGAGCAGAACGTGAATATGGACTCCTAGCATCTTCAAAGCTTACTCGGTGCATACAGTATGTTGGAATGCTATACTAAAATTCGACAAAACCAAGAACCGTGTAAAAGAAAACTTTTTAAAAGAAATGTCAACACCATTGTTCCTTTTCTTAACCATTTTTTCAACCGAAAGATTTCTTTGAAAATTCGCTCATTAAGTCATGTTGCATGTTTTGTTTTGGGTGATTCCAATTCGCACCCACTCATCTACGCAGGGTGTGAAAACATGAGATTTTCAGTGCTCTAAAACTCAACTCAGTCAAGTTGGAGGTCATTAATTTGGTCGGGAACGATCCCATAGTTGGAAGCCCTATAGCAGCAATTTACGTCAGTGGATCCAGCGGACGTATTCAGCTGCTCTCGGGTTGACCACTAGTTGGGGTTCCCTCGCTGTTCCAGGAAGGCAGTCGAGATCAATACGACACCCCTTTGTGGAATCTCCGAGCTTTGAAGCTATCAAACCACAGACACCAATCAAACATCATCCCTTGAGCCTCGTGTTACAGTGAAACCCATCTAAAGTAACTTAAGATCTAAAGTAACAATGTTTCACTGTGGCGTCTCCCCCAGGCAAACATAGCAAACACTGTTTGCCTCACTGCACATTAATATGCAAAATAAATAAATTAATTTTGGTTTAGATTCTCCTACATTTCCATTTTTTGCAAGTAACATTTAGCCGATTTTGGAAAACTTTTATAATATTTAGGGACTATTTCATTATTAAATAGAAGAATGAAATAAGTATGTATTTTGTCTTGGATACTAGCCCGCAACACACCAGAGAGTTGAAAAGGTCGGTAACTACGATAGTAGGTAGTATGTGTTCTAGTATTGCATGCATTCCAAAGAAGTCTCCTTGATTAAGGATTAGAACGTTGACAACTAATAAGCGACATAACATAAATTATTATTATTTACATTTTACTGCATGATATAATTATCACTGCACCCAATGTTATTTAGTTACGAGTATTATGATGGGGAAGTGCGATAACATTTTTGGCATCGTGAGAACACGAAACTGTACAGCCCCTATTCACCCTAAATCGCCACGAGGACCCTAAATTTGCCCATAAAGACGCATTTCGGTTTATTAAAATTAAAATTTTGTTTAATTAAAATGTTTACACCCCCCCCCCTCATTTCAGCATTTGTTGGTTTACGTTTAAAGGTACGTAGAATTTCTATCAAATTTGGTAGTATATGAGCTCCATTTGGGGTCTAGTTGTGCCCCGAAGCCTTTGGTTGAGTTCAGTTCCTTGTAGAGTAGAACAATAAGGGCTGAAATTTTGAAAACGCTCAAGCTCAAAAACGCCCGATTCAAATATCAATTTAAAATAGTATTGGATTTTTGAATTCAATGAGACTACCCAGAGCTCAGTAGGACCAACTGTTCGGTCCCTACGAGAACTTTAGGGTTGGACTTAGAAACATGAGTGTGCATCGCAAAAGAGGCTTAATTTCCGTTCAAATGTTAGCTGATCAGTATGCGATTGCTGTCGTTTCCTCGTGTTGTACTCAGTTTTGAGTCCTTAGCAACCACTTGTCAAATTTGCTAATGAAAGCACCCACTACTCTTCTTCTTCGAATTGGATGTGAAGCGTTCATTTCTTCAAATTAAACTTGATTGTGAAGCGAAAATATGGTTGCTAGGGTTAGTATTCCCCTAAATTACTGGCACTCAAACTTTAAAAGTTGTACCTAAATTTGAAGTTTATATGGAATTGAAATTTATTAGTGTAGCAGTCTAGGGAATTGAAAAACTGAAATATTGCCACTGGAATCATCAAAATCGAACAATAATGGGGGGTGCCTTATTTTTTTCAAATTTTGATCGAAAGTAGACCTCATCCTGAGAATTTTGACACCAGCCGTTCTCTTGTTGGATGAGTAGTTCTTTTTCTATGATTTTTCTAAGTTTCGAATGTTTATGACGTCACGCGCCCCTCCCGCCTGGGCGGGAACCCCCAGCCCACTGAGACGTCATAAACTTCGAAACTTTGAAAATAATAGAAAAAGGTCTTTTCACGCTAAAAGGTCGCGATTGGTGTCAAAATTCTCAGAATGAAGACTAGTTTAGATCAAAAATAACAATAAACAGTTTTTCCGACCCATGCGCACACTCCAATGCCAGACAAAACGCTGCAAATTATTACACAATGGTTTATTATTTTTCTATGTAGATCACTCGTTTACAAAATCACCAACCATCCAATATGAAGGAAAAAAATAAAATAAAAAAAATAAAAATCATCAACCATCGATCGCATTTTGGTCAGCTCTAATTTGAACGGAGATTAGGCCTCTTTTGCGATTCACACTCGTGTTTTGATTTATATATATATATCACAATGTAAACCCTTACATTTTCGTAGGGAGCTCAGCCTTAGTCCTACAGAGCTCTGCGTGGTCTCAAAAAATTCTAAAAATTCTATAGAATCTTGAATTGAAGGAAAAACAATACCTTTGTATCAACATTTTTTGAGTTAGGGCGTTTTCAAAATTTCAAAATTGCTTTTGGAACCCTTAGAAGTGACCTACATCAACCAAAAGCTTCGGGGCACAACTAGACCCCAAATGAAGCCTACATACCAAATTTCATCAAAATCGGTCAATGCTAAGTGGCAAAAGTGCCGCGTACGGCGGACGGACGGCCAAATTTTTATTCGATTTTTGGAATCTACGTACCTTGAAACGTAAACCATCAAATTTTGAGGGGGTGTTAAATTTTTTTTTTCTTGGTCGATTCCAAAGGTTCATTATTGAAAATAATAAACCAAAATGGAAAAAAATGTTTATTCTGTCAAGTTTTTCCCATTTTTCTCTGGAAATGATTGTTCAATTTTGATGTTTTCAGTGGCAATATTCCAGTTTTTCAATTCTCTAGACTGCTGCACTAATGAATTTCAAAAATCCTTGGAAATTTCAAATTTAAGTACAACTTTTAAAGTTTAAGCGCAAGTAATTTCGGGAAATGCTGACCCGGAATGCTCGACCGACTGAGACCCCTTTAAGCTGTGTGCTTTGCAGTCGAGTGATCTATACCAAAAATAATGAACCTTTGTGTAATAATTTGTAGCGTTATGTCCATTATCTTCCCTCGACTGAGGATCGATCTCCAGACTTTTCGATTAAATTACACTAATCTTAGTCGGGCTCTTTACTACTGAGCCAAGGAAGTGAATGGACATACGAAGCTGATGACATCTCTTCCTCGTTAGGGAATCTTAGGTACTCCGTTACCTAGTGAGGGACATTTTGCCGGCGTTTCACATCTTGTGAGGTTGAGACTCAACATGGTTCCCTCTAAATGTCATCATCATCTGACCATCAAATTTGAAAGGTACTGGTAAAAGCTTGGAGATTGAAGTGTCGATTTACTATGCATAGGCTCAATCGTGCATAGGACACGAGGAAGCTATGTGCCAAACACATTCGGAAAACGATTTCCAAGATCCGCTGCATATGATCTTTCACGTCTCAAGTAGTTATTTTGAGGTCTACGTATCCTGAAAGGTTAGATAAGCTGAAAGCATGTACCTACCGTTGAGCACTTTCACAAATATAAAACGTGAATAAAGATGCTTAGAATATGGAGTAGAATTACATGGACTTGGCTCAGATCATCCATAATGCCACGAGAAGGGTAATTAGACCTCATTGGGATGTATTGAACGAAACCTCCCATCTATCACCTACCCCTGTACTCGTATGTGCTTTTGATAACATGTAATTAATGTCGCATAATGAACCTTCGTCGAAACATTAATAATCCACTCTAATACATGCTCAAATCCATCTAGAATGCATCGCTTTTGTGACCCTGCTATAAATTAACCGTTGTATTGAGTACTACCTTTGTAAGTCGGTACGGACCGTCCGTAATACGCTACGGAGAATATCTATTCGCGTGCCAACGACCAATCGATAACTCCAGATTCATCGAGGATATTCGGACTTCCAGGAAATCCCTTGACCTCCTCCTTTGTAGGGTTAAGGTCGACCGAAATTCACCAGATCTAAAGCCTCAAAATTAAAGTCTAAAGCCGAATAGGAAAAACTTATTTTAAAAAAGACTTTGTTTATTACCAAAACCGATTCTAATTTCGTTCCTAATTTCTCCCTTGATGGGAAAAACAATAGATCATGGATATGTGTAGGTATTATTTTCCCCACTAAGGGATAAATTAGATTAAGGGGGTCTCAGTCATTCGCTGTCAGTTCTTAGTATTTGGCCAAATAGGAGGGGCCAAAACTTAAAAAATTGTACTTAAATTGGAAATTTTAGAGGATTTTAAAATGTTGTTGGTGCATGGCCCTAAGGAATTGAATAACTGAAATATAACTGAAATAAACTCGAACAATAATTGCAAAAGAAAAATGGGAAAAACTACAGAATAAACGGTTTTTTTCCATATTTCTCTGGCGATTATTGTTCGATTTTGATGATTCCAGCGGCAATGTTTCAGTTTTTCAGTTCCGATTCAGAAAATTTCATGTTTAGCTAAATTTTATGGTAAAAACATAAACAAATTAACGGTTTTTCCCATTTTGGTTTATTATTTTCAATAATGAACCTTTGGAATCGACCAAGAAAAAAAAAATTTTAACACCCCCTCAAAATTTGATGGTTTACGTTTCAAGGTACGTAGAATCCAAAAATCGAATAAAAATTTGGTCGTCCGTCAGCCGTACGCCGTACGCGGCACTTTTGCCACTTAGCATTGACCGATTTTGATGAAATTTGGTATGTAGGCTCTTTCTGGGGTCTAGTTGTGCCTCGAAGATTTTGGTTGATGTAGGTCACTTCTAAGGGTTCCAAAATCAATTTTAAAATTTTGAAAACGCCTTAACTTAAAAAATTTTGATATTAAGGTATTGTTTTTCCTTCAATTTAGGATTTTATAGAATTTTTAAAATTTTTTGAGACCACCCGGAGCTCTGTAGGACAAACCGTTCGCTCACTACGAGAATTTGAAGTTTGAACGTACGATAGATCAGAAACACGAGTGTGAATCGCAAAAGAGGCCTAATCTCCGTTCAATTGTTACCTGACCGAATTGCGATCGATGTTTTTCTTCATTTTGGATGGTTGGTGGCTTTGCAGACGAGTGATCTATATAGAAAAATAAAAAACAATAAACCATTGTGTAATAATTTGCAGCGTTTTTCTGTGGCAATTATTGTTCGATTTTGATGATTACAATGGCAATATTTCAGTTTTTCAATTACCTAGGGCCGTGCACTAATGAATTTTTAAAATCCTTTAAAATTTCCAATTTGAGTATAACTTTTCAAGTTTTGCCCCTTCGATTTGGCTAAATAATGACCCGGAACGAGGAACGCAAGTCGACCAACTGAGACCCCCTTAAGGGTAATACTTGAATGGACAGAATCGAATGAGACCACCCGGAGCTCTGTAGGGCAAACCCTTCGCTCCCTAGGTCTTGAAGATTGGACAATTGATGAAGCAGAAACACGATTGTGAATCGCTTTTTTATTTTTTCAAGAATTTATTTCAGCGCATATGGTCATGGGCGCTAAATAGAAAATTTAAAGTGCCTATGCCATGTATTGCAAATCAAAAATTCTTCAGATTTCGTAGAAAATGGATAGTGACTTCAAGGCGTTTAAGAGGTCGTATAGGGTTGTAGAATTGTTGTCCAAAAATTCCTTGAAGTTTCTTGGGATGGTCGAGCGAGAGAGGAACGCTGGGCATTCGACTAGCAGATGAGTGAGAATCGCTAATGGATGTTCACAGACGGATATTGGCCAAATTTTTGCGATCTTTTGCTTCCGAGTCTACCAAGGTAGCGGAAGCTTTGTTTTCACTTTTCAAGGTTGAAAGAAGCTGTTCTTCAAATCTAAATTTCCACTCGCGTTTTACGTTTCAGACCTTCCTGAACTATTTTGTTTCTGTGTCTGTGTGTGTGTCTGTCTGTCTGCCATGAATTACTTGCTACAGCCATAACTTCTAGATTTCTCACCTGATTTCGATGGAGTTTTCAGGGATTGTGCGAGTTTGCGTGTAGATGTTCTCCATGAAAATCATCTCCCCGGACTGATAGTAGCTGTTGCGCATGCGCAAACGTGATATCCTTGCTACAACCATAACTTCTACATTTTCCAGCAACGTAGAGTCCCTTAAGAGGGTAGTGCAGGATACTTAGAGATTGATGTTTTGATATTAACTACTATGCCTAACTGATATTAATCTTCTATACAATCGTGTTATGGATACGAGGAAGCTATGTGCCACACCCACTTGTTCTCTTTCTTCTTGTAGAGTTTCCTTACCAACCAAGAATCAAATTTCGTGATGAATATGAGGTCACTACTCTCAGATAACGATGTTCTGCTAGTATAGGTACTTTCTGCCAAAATTATTGAAAGTGAACCGTGGAAAGCCGTACTCTTTGCTGACGAGTGTTCTATACAGAAAAATAATATCCCGTTGTGTAATAATTTGCTGCATTTTTGAGGTATAAATTGCACAAGTTACGTGGTATTTTTGAACACCCGAGGTAGTACTCGGTCGAATCGAAAAAACTGGTTTTTACAAAATGTAAAGACAATAATTGTTCTTCATCCATTGTGGTCGCACAATAGAAGTGCGGTTTGAGTGACCATCGAGTCGATTTATCCGTGATCCCTCAAGCGATGTACCTCCCAATCAAGTTTCCTTTGTCAGAGCCGAGAAAATCAAACGTTGTCCTCCCTTTTGGAAAGAAGGCTCATCCTCATTGGTGATCGAGGAAGAAAATACTCCCCTCCCTGCAATTGCAATTATTACTGCGGTCTCTCATAGGCTGCTCCATCGTCCGCCATTGTGGGAAACCTTCATCGTAGTCATATGGTGGCCGTTCTGTCGACGTGACAGTAAATGATAGTGTTTTCATCATTCAGGAGGTACAAACTGGCAGGTGCAACCCCTCGGGCGAGCTTCCAAGAATTGACCGGAAGTACTTATATTATTATTTTGAATGTGGAAGAATTAATTGACGGTACCATCGTCCCGCTAAGTTTGCAGCTGAAACCTCTCAAAAGCATCGGTTGATTGTAATTCAGTGGAAATTGCTGGTATGGCGTCTCATCGGCGTCGCACTGATGTCCAAAACGCGATTTTAGCGCAAAAACGCTGCAAATTATTACACAATGGTTTATTGTTTTTCTATAGATCACTCATCTGCAAAGCCACCCAACATGAAGAAAAACATCGATCGTATTTCGGTCAGCTATAATTTGAACGGAGATTAGGCATCTTTGGCGATTCACACTCGTGTTTCTGATTTATCGTACGTCCAAACCTTAAATTCTCGTAGTGAGCGAACGGTTTGTCCTACAGAGCTCCGGGTGGTCTTAAAAAATTCTAAAAATTCTATAGAATCTTAAATTGAAGGAAAAGCAATACCTTAATATCAAAACTTTTTGAGTTAGGGCGTTTTCAAAATTTCAAAATTCATTTTTGAACCCTTAGAAGTTACCTACATCAACCTGAATCTTCGGGGCACAACTAGGCCCCAATTGCAGCCCATATACAAAATTTCATCAAAATCGGTCAGTGCTAACTGAGGAAAGTGCCGCGTACGGCGTACGGCGGACGAACGGCCACATTTTTGTTCGATTTTTGGATTCTACATACCTTGAAACAGAAACCAACAAATTTTGAGGGGGGGGGGGGTTAAAAAAATTTTTTGGTCGATTCTAGAGGTTTTTATTGAAAAAATAAACCAAAATTTCATAGGAAATTATACCAAACTTGTCAAGTCATCTTGGGATCGAGGGTGACTATGATATACTGCGTAAAACCCTTGATTTTTTGTAAAACACACGTTTTTTGGCATAAAAACTTGATATACCGTTCAAATTCGAATTTTTAAAATAATAATTTATAAACCATTGGAGAGCTGAATTTGAGCATGTTTTTTCCGAAGAGCGCCTATCGAAATGGGCAGAGTGAAACTTCGATTTAAAAAAGTAAAATTCCGAAAAAAAATTTTAAAGTTTGCTTTTTGGTTTGATTTTTTTGAAAAATAATGTTTTATTGCTAAAAGATTTTGGTTTTACACTAGGTAGCTTGAAAATTTAACACTCTTTCCTACGATGTCCTCAAAATTTGAATGTACTTGGTAAATAATAGAAGTTATGACAGTTTTAATGACGTAAGGTCGAAAACACACAAAAATCTTTAAGATTTATAAAAATTCAAAAAACAAGGGGTTGAAACAAAATTGCTCGGAGTCATTTTTTGTTGGAAATAGGTACCTAGTAGAATCGAACACTGAAGTTATGCCCAACTTAAGTGTAGACATCCGGTATAATTATTTTCATTTAATATTACTTTTGTAACTCTACTATTCCAAGATATACCTACGCTTTATCGCGGTCATCCATCGACCCAGAGTTCCTGAATGGAACCTTGATTACTCGAAATCGAACTATTTCAGTTCCTCCCGCGTCTCAGGATCACCTGATAACCTCAGACTCGCGTAACTCTGCAGAAGAACGAGTGTTCCGTGAAATTATTCAGATAACGTCCGGTTTTTTGGATTTCTTACAATTATTTTTTTTAAACGAGCAATCAGAGAGTTGAATTCACACCTCTTTGCCTTGAAAAAACGAACACTATAATACAGCGGTTTGTTGTATTTTAATAAAGAAGGCGTAAATTCAGATCGATCCTCATTCATCTTAGGTCTTTACTTAGAATCATCACCTGTTATACCATTTCCAACACTCTGATAGCAGTTTCAGTTGGGTTGAATAGTTGATACAAAAAAGATAATGAATGACGACGAATTATTCGATTCCGATCTGGAGTGTTGATCGTGTTTCTGGAGCCCGGCTTTTGGTTCCTCGTCTGTCTGTCATGAAATCCATGCCACTGCCATAACTTCAACAATTCTCATCCGATTTCCATAAAATTATCAGGGATTGTGCGGGTTGGCTATGAAATCATTGCCTCCGGACTGATAGTAGCCGTAAAACATGAGTGAAAATTTTGATTTCCATTTTTGACCGGCTACTATCAGTCCAGAGGTAATGATTTTCATAGGGGACCATCTACACGCCAACCCGCACAATCCCTGATAATTTTATGGAAGTTGGATGAGAATTGTTGAAGTTATGGCAGTGGCAAGGATTTCATGACAAACACATGGACAGACAGACAGACGCGGAACCAAAAATAGTTCAGCAAGGACTGAAACGTAAAACGCGAGTGGAAATTTTGATTTTGGAGAACTTTTTTTTCAACCTTGAAAAATGAAACAAAGCTTCACCTTGGTAGACTCGGAAGTAATTTAAATTTAGTATGAATCAACTGAAGTAGGCTAAAGCGGTAACTGATCGTGCTCTTCGTATTGCTTCCGAGTCTACCAAGGTTTTCACTTTTCAAGGTTGGGAAAAAATGTTCTCCAAAATCAAAATTTCCACTCGCGTTTTACGTTTCGGAACTTCCTGGACAATTTTGGTTCCGTGTCTGTTTATCTGTCTGGGTGTCTGTCATGAAATCCATGCCACTGCCATAACTTCAACAATTCTCATCCGATTTCCATAAAATTATCAGGGATTGTGCGGGTTGGCGTGTAGATGGTCCCCTATGAAAATCATTGCCCCCAGACTGATAGTAGCCACTGCGAATGCAGTATATTCCCTTGTTACAGCCATAACTTCTACATTTTCCAACAATCTTCAGAGATTGTGCCGGTTGACGTGAGAGTCCCCTATGAGGGTAGTGCAAGGTACTTAGAGATTCATGTTTTGAGATTGATCTGTACAATCGGGTTATGGATACTAGGAAGCTATGTGCCACACCCACTTGGCAGACTTTTTAATAATTTATACGTACTTCATCAAGTCAGTCATGGGCGCATTATCTTTTTTTTGTTTTGTTTTTTTAATTGAATAAGTAAATTAAATTATTTGATTCAATCCTGCCACCACTAATTGACTAGAATTATCAAGAGATTCTGCTCCGTGAGTTGGGCTAACAATTGGTTTTTCTCCAGTCTGGACTCGTTAGCACCGAAAACCGGACGGCCTACCAACTGAGTGACGTCCTCAAAGAACTTCGACATAAGAAAACGATTTTGTATTATCCGTGAAATAAGCGGCGTTTAACAGTCAACTGTAAAGACGGAAAAATAGTTCCAAGTAGTGGCGTGTTGCTCCCGTCTCACCATCGTGGCTTCGTTAATACATCATGAGTTGTCTTCACAGAACCAATCAGTCCCAAGACCATTCCCTATTTGTTGGTACTCTGAACCAAAACGATATTTTTTCGTGACTTGTTCGAAGGAAAATTATTTCCATAGAAATCCGAAATGGTTTCTCATTTCGAATACCGCCTCGGGTTTCTCGGAATGAGTGGGAGAAACGCCTATTTGTTCACTTTGGACGGATATTATTTAGTGTTGGGTTCGTTATTAGGCGGGGGAATTGTTTTTGAAGGGTCTCGTCAACCAATTTTCAGGTCAGATGTTGTTTGTTATAATGAAGAACTACGGCGTGGATTAATTATTGGAGAGGGACTTATGAGGGAAAACAAGTCAGAGTTGCAACGGCATTCTTGATTGGTTCTTGAGATTTTGATTCAGCTCAGAGTTCGAATGTAAGATGAATTAATTGGATATTTTCTTCAGAATTGAAACATATAAAACACTGCTATAGCAAATAAAATTTAGATTTGCAATCCTCGAAACCAGCTAGAAAAGCCACTTTGCTGAAACATCAGCGGTTCTTTGCTTAGACAACAGGAATATTGAGGCGCAGACAAGCGAGTTCTCCGGTACCTGAAGGAGACCTTCGATATTGCATTGATGTGCAGCAAGTCTGGGGAATCCTGTGTCCAAGGATTGACGAGGACAGGGGCTCGTTCGTGGGAGATCGGAGATCATACACTGAGTATGGGTTCAACGTTGTTGGCTGGGAATTCGGAAGCTGCACTATTCGGTACCTAATCCGAGTACATGACGGTTCCAGAGGCCACTGAGGAAGCTGCTTTACGAACAATTGCATTGACATGCAGCAAGTCTGGGGGATCCTGCGTCCAAGGATTGACGAGGACAGGGGCTCGTTCGTGGGAGATCGGAGATCATACACTGAGTATGGGTTCAACGTTGTTGGCTGGGAATTCGGAAGCTGCACTATTCGGTACCTAATCCGAGTACATGACGATTCCAGAGGCCACTGAGGAAGCTGCTTGGTCCGTTACGAACAATGCTTCACACAGATAATATTCGAGCGAAGGAGATTGCTAAATATCCATGCCAGAACAAACATAACATGCGCCACGTTTTGTCAGGGAAGCACTTACGGACGGCAAAATACAACTCGAATACCTTCCAACTGAGAGGACGGTCGCTGACGTATTGACGAAGCCAAAACCAGGCCCCAGGCACCAAACGATGATGTCAAGCCTGGCATTGCAGTCCTAGCCGGAGGGGGAGTACCTATTGAATATCAAGTTACTCCACACTATCACTTACTAACAAGTTACTGTCAACCAGGTCAACAGAACACGAGGAAAATGTTTCACTCCGGTTTTGACATTCCGATTTATAAATTGTGTTTTACGAATTGTGACACCATACTTTGCACTTTGCTTTATTATACCATGGAAAAGTGTTTCACGAATTTCATGAATTGTTTTTCATGAACCTCTAAAAGTAGAAAAATGAGAAAGGAATTTTCAAAACGGCCTACCTGATAAACTTTCGAAATAAAGGCATTGTTTTTACACCAATTTAAAATAGTATTGAATTTTTAGAATCGAATGAGACTACCCTCTGTAGGACCAACCGTTTGCTCCCTGTGAGAACTTAGAATTGGTCCTACGATGGATCAGAAACACGAGTGTGAATCGCAAAAGAGGCTCGCTCTCCGTTCAAATTTCAGCAGACCAAAATTGGATCGCTGTTCCGTACTCCAGTTGTACTCCGTTTTAAGTCCTTAGCAACCAGTACCTAATCAAATTTCCTTATGAAGGCACGCACAAATTCTTTCGAATTTATTTCCTCAAAATAAACTTGATTTGAAGCGAAAATATGGTTAGTAGGTACTTAGTAGGTAACTACTATATGGTTAGTAGGTAGCTGTGTTCTTTGAAGGGGAGTGATCTATACAAAAATAATAAACCTTTGTGTAAAAATTTGCAATTTTTTTTTTAAGCCTGAACTTGCATTTTTTATCAATTTACTGCTTCTTTTAAGAAGTTTAATGGTGTTTTGCTACTTGTCACCTACAGAAAAATGGATGAGCTCCTCGGTTAAAACGCTGCAAATTATTACACAAAGGTTTATTATCTTTCTAAATAGATCACTCGTCTGTAAAGAACACGGCTTTGCCAATGTTACCACCAACCAACTTGAAGAAAAACATCGATCGCATTTCGGTCAGCTAACAATGTTAACTGTGTTCCTGATTTATCGTAGGTCCAACCCTTAAATTCTCGTAGGGAGCAAACGGTTTGTTCAACAGGGCTCCGCGTGGTCTCAAAAAATTCTATACTATCTGAAATTGATGGAAAAACAATACCTTTATATCAAAATTTTTTGAGTTAGGGCGTTTTCAAAAAAAATTTTCTGGTCAATTCCAGAGGTTCATTATTGAAAATAATAAACCAAAAACATCTACGTTTTATCAGCTTTCCATCGGTTTATTAAACTTTCATTTTAGAGCAGTTTTTGGGAAAAATTTGTGTTCGAACGTTGATAAGAAGTTGTTTGTCATAATGTCCCCTATGGGAGATTTAGCCATTGTGATCAGCAAGTTACAGGGAAGGTTTCTGTCGATAATAAATTTCACAATCACTTTTTCCATCGTGAACTAGGCTGTCCTTTGCAACACTAAGTCAATACTCTTCCGCGGAAACCCGATTCGAGAGAAGCGAGATAACCAAGTCTGTGCAACGCACTGCCAACCACCTAGTTTTCAATAAAATTCCATTCCCATGACACTAGGGGGGGGGGGGACTAAACCGACAGACCCCCTTTTCCTTTGAAGTCGGCCAACAGAATATATCACATCAATCAGCAGACGTACCATTTTCTCGAAAACTCCTCTCGCCGGAGAGGTAAAAATACCGTACTGGGTGGCACCGTTCCGTTTTTTCTTTTTTCATAAATAAAATTGTCGTTGAAAAGAAATAAGAGCACGAACTTAGGAGCAGGTGGGTCGAAGAAAATCGACTGTACCGCTACACGAAAGTTTCCAGGAAAGTCGTTTGATGAGGGCGAAACTGTGAAATCCATTAGACTTGCTCGGAGAAAGGTTTTTAGGTTGTTTCTACTTCCAGAAGAACCATTTTACTGTCGAACCGGTGGATTTTTTCAGGTTTATTTCGACTGGGAGCTCTCTTAGAAAAGTCGGATTTTTCATACTGTCAAAGGAGATCTTCGGATTACGTGGGTTGGTAGCCGGTTTATAATTGGAGTCTGCTATCAATTCGTAGGGCTATCAATATCCAGAAATCTCACCCACTCAATTCCTGAAGACTTCAGCGACGTCGACTGACAGACACGAAACCAAAACTATTCACAAAGGTGTAAAAATGAGAAATGCGAGAGGCCTGATTTCAAAGTAATTTAGTGAGAGGGTAGTAATAACTAGGGATCGGATTCTTATGTTTTTACATATTTTTTTCTAGACAATATATTGGCAATATTGAAGAAGAAGTGTTCACATAAGCAACTTTTGGACCGGTTAAGCCTACTTTTATTTTAAATATTTTCACATATTTCGCTGTAAATACATGTTTACAAATATCTACCTGAAAAAACCACTTATTTCTTTGTTTTGAGCAGTTTTTCCATAATTTAGAGGAAGATTCCCCCGTTTGAAAAATGATAATTTGTAGAGAGTGCACAGATGGTTGTCATAGCTGAGAATCACGGATCAAGGGCTGTGAACCACAGTCAAGGCCCTCACCCATTTTCAGCCTGTGTTTTTATGCTGACATCGATAGGAGTGGGTGTGAATCATATGAATTTCCATTCAATTGTTGTGATGCGTCGATCTTATTACGATCTTTCTTGGATCTTTTTGATTTATTTTTGGTTTGGAGTGCGATTTTTCATGTTGTGAAAAAAACCTGAACGGAATCGGCACTTCGGGCGTCGCCTTACTTATTGCTCAGAACCTTTGGCTGAAATTCAATAAACATGGAACACACTTTAGCTGCGCTTTTCGGCGGAATAGGGATGTGATGGAGTATAACCCCCGCGTGGCACTTTTCGGGTAGTTAGTCCTAGGCTAAATACTGTTCCATGCTCAAATAAAATGTCAAATGGTGGTGGGGGGGGGGGGGGGTAACTGGCCATACGTACGCGGATTTTCTCAAAGGGTCTGAAATCTCCAGTGATTGTGCTGCCTTCACTCCCAACGAGATCACCGCCTTCAAGAACGCGCCGGTAACTTCTGTGGACGTTGAATGATCCTTCAGTAGGTACAAGGCGATTTTTCGTCCAGATCGTCGTCGCTTCACTTTCGAACATTTCAAGTTCCTTGTCGTGGCAAATAATTTCAAAGAGAGAATTCCACCTTTCACCCTTCTTTTTTAACTAAACAATTTTGGTTTATTATTTTCAATAATAGGCCTTTGGAATCGAGCAAGAAAAAACTTTTTAACCCCCCTCAAAATTTGATGTTTTACGTTTCAAGGTACGTAGAATCCGAAAATCGAATGAAAACGCTGCAAATCATTGCCCAAAGGTTTATTATTTTCTGTATTGATCACCCTTCTGTATAGATCACTGGTTCTTCATCAATAGCACCTACCACCATCTGTATTCTCCCTTGATCTTCCCTCTCAAATTTCAGCTTCCTGCGTTCAATAGGATTAAAAATGGCTTCGGAGCTCACTCAGCTGATCAGTGATCTGAAGAGTGAAGAAGATCTCCTCGAATGCTGGAGACGCCTGGAAGAGCACTTCTATTCTATGGGATTAAAAATGGCTTCGGAGCTCACTCAGCTGATCTGTGATCTGAAGAGTGAAGAAGATCTCCTCGAATGCTGGAGACGCCTGGAAGAGCACTTCCATTCTATAGGATTGAAAATGGCTTCGGGGCTCACTCAGCTGATCAGTGATCTGAAGAGTGAAGAAGATCTTCTCGAATGCTGGAGACGTCTGGATGAGCATTGATCAGCTGAGTGTGCTCCGAAGCCATTTTCAGTCCTATTGAACGCAGGAAGCTGAAATTTGAGAGGGAAGGTCAAGGGAGAATACAGATAGTGGTTGGTGCTATTGATGGAGAACCAGTGATCTATACAGAAGGGTGATCTATACAGAAAATGATAAACCTTCGGGCAATGATTTGCAGCGTTTTATCTTTTGAACAACTGTTCGTTTTGAGTTTATAAACATTTTTGAAAATATTCCAACAAACATATAAATCCGATCCCTAGTAATTACCAGTCAGCTTCCAAATTCCTATCAAGGAATTTACCAATTTGGCCCTAAAGCTCTGGAAAGTCAAAAAACCCGAGTGGAAATTTTGATTTAGGGAAGACTTGACTTCAAGTTTTAGTTCTGTATTGCATCCTCTATCCTCATTGAAAATCCTGAATATTACCCAAACTACATTAATTTGTTGAACTTCTTAACTTGTTGAAGATTGTTACTGAATCATTAATTTTGGTGTATTATTTTCAATGATAAACCTTTGGAATCGACCTAGAATTTTTTTTTTTTTTTTACCAGTTTGTAGTTTTTACCAATTTGCAGCGTTCTTTTAAAATATTTATCCAAGGGGTTGATTACGTAATTTTAACGATTTGTCACACCCACAAGGCTGAGTATGCTCGCAAATAATTAACATTACAATTTTGTTATATCATGGTTTTCCAGAATTGTATCTAAAACGTAGCAAACATATTAAACAAACATATTCAGTAATAAACCAATGAAAGTCAGTTTATTCGCATAAAATTCGAATAAAAATGTTGCCGTCCGCCCGTTGTACGCGGCCGTTGTCCGTTTGCCGACTTGTACTCAGTTTTGTGTCCTTAACAACCAGTAATCAAATATCCTAACGAAAGCATAGAGTACCCTATTTTTCGAATTGAGTGTGAAGCGTTTATTTCTTCAAAATAAACTTGATTCTTAAGCGAAATTAGGTTGGTCGGTAGTGACAATGGCAAAGTTGTGTTCTTTGCTGCGAGTGATCTATCAGAAAAATAATTAACCTTTGTGTAACAAGTTGCAGCGTTTTATTTTCGAATCAATGTATTTGTTGTTCGATAGTTGGTGGCTTCAGGTCAGCCCGTGGGAGGCTCGCCTGGCGTATTGTTTAGTGTATAAAAACTTTAGGGTTGTCTCTTAGTGATGAGAGGCAGCCCCGGAAGCCGCTATGGTGTATGGGTCCTGGTCCGGCCGGACTGCCCGTCTGGGCTCTCACTTTTTTGTTATTTGTCTCATTTTTTGATCAGGCTGTATTAGAAGCGATAAAACACACGAGTTCATATTTTCCATCAAGATTTATATTATACACCCACAGTTTATATAAATATACTGTTATTTTTGTAAATTTGTCGCATTCAGGTCTTTGTAGACAACGAATGAAGGTCCACCTATCTATTAAAGAGAAAATGTCTATGGGTGGGAGTTTAAAACTTCCTAAAATTCACAATTATATAATTAATAAAGAAGTAACTAGGTACTGTAATTATTAATTAATTTATATTTATTTGTATTGGGTCTATCAGAAACACTTTCTATACATAATTTTCTTTTTAACTAATTCGTTTAATTGATTGCACGAATGTTACGTTCCTTCTTGACGTAAAGAGGAACACATAAATATAATACAAACCACGAGAAATCCATCAAACATCCAATAGAGTTCTGAAACTTTCGGCGCGGATTTCAACGACGAGAAACGTATGTTTTATTGAAACATGTGCTTCCGAAGGTGAACGGTGGCTTCAGGATCATCGTTGGAAAGCTGCCACATCCAGGCAGACAAATCGCTCTTGGCGGTATTCAAAAGAGTCCATATTGACCACCTGTTTCCCCGATTGGCCCACATCGAATATTCTGTAGCTCGCTCGCAGTTGATTCGATTTCCGTAGTAAAATCCAGTCAGTTCATTATTGAGCGGATTGATTCTCCCAGGACGGTCGTACGGAATTTAATAACAGGACCTGCGAGATCCATCTAGGTATCATAGATATCTCAGCAGACATTTTTTGGTGACTCACTACCGAAGGTAGGGAAACTTTGAATTCGTGCAACAGGACAAATTAAGGTTCTTCATAATAAGCTTTGTGAATAAGTTTGTTCCTTGCCTTACGATATAATCCCTCTGCGAAATTGTTTTTTGGCTCAACTTAAGAGTTCCGAATTTGGAGATACAGGAACACACGGCTACACCGTGCATATTAGAAATTGCGTAGCAAAAGGGCCAAGAAGAAACGAGTTTGTCGGCGGAAGAAAAGAGCTCACAGAAGAGCTCACGGCAGAGAAAACACATCCGTCAAAATTCCCACTCTTCTATCCACCCTTCTATCCAAAATCGCAATTAACAACTTGAACTGCATGCCTACCGTGATCCAAAGTTCTTGATGTTCATACTAGACTTATTTCTGGAGAAGACGAATAATCTGTCAAAATGTCAACCCCCTAAAAAAATCCCCAAAAAATCACAAAAACGTCTGCCAAGTGGGTGTGGCACATAGCTTCCTCGTATCCATAACCCGATTATATAAATGAGCCGATGCATAGTAGTTAATCTCAAAACACCAATCTCTAAGTACCTTTCACTACCCTCATAGGGGACCATCTACACGCTAATCTGGTCAATCCTAGAAAATTTCATCAAATTCGGATGAAAAATGTAAATGTTATTTTTTTTTAAATTTTTTTTTATTTTTGGTGAACACGGGCCGAAGCCCAATTTTACAAAATACATTAAGTTAATTAATAATTAGGTAATACTTCAAGTTGGACCAACACACTATCAAATCTATAACACTATCAAATCATAACAATCCATAAACAATATAATGATCAACATAATAAATCAACTTATTTGCACAACAACAACAATTTCTTAACACGATTCTTTAAACAATTTGAATCAAAAAATAAATCTATATTCGGATCTACATGACACAAAACGTTATACTGTCTTTCCATCCGGTAGATTGGATGATTAAATAAATAATTTCTGGTTTCGAACGGGACATAAAAGGGGTCGTTATTTCTTAACGAATAGGCAGGGCAATTAAAGCTGAACTTATTCAACACGTATGGGGCATCGATGCGGTTGTTCACCAGATTGACCAAAAAAATCACATCCGCTACTTGTCTGCGAGATTCTAGCGATTTTAGTCCGCACAAGCTCATGATACTGGAGTAATCCACTGAATCTTGAGGGATCCCCTGCTTGTAGGCCACATACCTCAGAAATTTATGCTGGATGGTTTCGACCCTATGTTTGTGTTCATCATAGTAGGGAGACCAAATTATGACGGCGTACTCCAAAATAGGTCTAACCAAAGAGACATACAGGGTGGATAAAGCTCTTGGATTATTGAGGTCGCGGGTGTGGCGCTTTAGCCACCCCAAACTCCTTAACGCTCTATTACAAATTCGATCGACATGATCACGAAAAGACAACTGGGGATTGAAAAGCACCCCTAGATCTGAAACAGATTCCTGTCGTGCTAGTGGACTTCCATTAATATTATAGGCAAATTCAACTGGGGTTTCACCCCTCAAGAACGACATATAATTGCACTTTTGCACATTCAGTTTCAACTTATTCAATTCACACCAGTCGTAGAACGAGTCCAATGCAATCTGCAATTTTTCACAGTCAGACAGTGACTCGATCCTAGTATATCTTTAAATCGTCAGCAAACGCTACATATTCGACATCAAGCCCTTCAAATACCTCAGATATGTCCGATAAAAATAAAAGAAATGCCAGAGGCCCAATATGGGACCCTTGAGGGACCCCCGAGAAACATTTAAAGGGCGCAGAAACGGCGCTGTGGGCTCTAACCATGAGTTTCCTATCCCACAGGTAGCTGGTGAACCATTCCAACAATGACCCGAAAATTCCAAACGAACTAAGTTTACGGACAAGAGCAATATGGGAAATTTTATCAAAAACTTTAGAAAAATCTGTATAAATACAATCGACTTGAGACTTCTTGTGAAAGCTATCGAGGACAAATGATTGAAGTGATAGAAGGTTTGTGGTAGTAGAACGCCTCGAAATGAAGCCATGCTGCTGTATTGGAAGCCTGGGGACGATCAAGGGGGTCAGGATACTGGTCACGATCTTCTCGAAAACCTTCGGAGTCGTAGATAGTGACGTTACTGGACGATAATTTTCGACCGCAGCCCTATCACCTTTCTTAAAGATCGGAGTGACGAACGCGGATTTCCACTTGGATGGGAAAACGCCTTTAGAAAGAGATTTATTAAACAACACTGTGAGAGGATAGGAAAGACTCTCTACACAAGACTTCAACAAATGTTATGGCTGTTACAAGGATTTTACGTATGCGCATGCGCAGAGGCTTCTGTAAATTTTAAGGCATTGATTTTCATTGGGAACCATCTACAACCATCTTGAACCATCTACAACCTAATCCGCGTAATCCCTAAAAATGTCATCGAAATCGGGTAGAAAAAGTGGAAGTTATGGCTGTCACGAGGAATTCACGTTCGCGCATGCGCAGCGGCTACTGTCAGTCCGAGGATGATGATTTTCATAGGGGACCGTCTACACACCAACCCGCACAATCCCTGAAAATTTCCTAGAAATCAGACAATAACTTCGTATAGTTATGCGCGTTACAAGGAATCCATGACAGACAAACAGACAGACACACAGACACGGAACCAAAATTGTTCAGAAAGGTCTAAAACGCAAAACGCGAGTGAAATTTTTGATTTTGGAGAACTTTTTTTTCGTCATTGAAAAGTGAAAACAAAGCTTCCGCTACCTTGGTAGACTCGGAAGCAAAATTACGATCTGAAAATCCAGGATGGAAGGCGATCACGGCTGGTGAAGTGCGTCAGAATCGGTCGGTTCTTCGGCACAACCATCCAGTTTTGATTCCATACAAAACGTAACTTATTGTACATGTAGAAACCAAATTATGAAGTATCATATAAACGGTTACGGTCTCTTACCAGGGAAAGAACTGGAATTGTTGAATCAACGTCTTCTTGTAGAGGAACACAGGTGACTTCCACCAAACTCAAATCACTTGAAAGAATCGGACAACGGCCGTATTTCCCGACCGGACAAAAAGCTACAAATAACAAAGAAGAAGCTGAAGATCTTAAATTGAGATATTGGCAAACACTGTTTCAAAAGTGATAAGACGGGAGCTGAAGACTGAGTGGAAGTTGGCGATCAGTCTATCAGCCACTTGGTCAGTATCAATTTACTGTGGTACCTACCTATTTTTAGGACGTCCCACAGTAAGACTTGGGCGTCCTTATGCGATCGTTCTGGGGTGAAGTTGGACAACACTCAACAGAAAAAAAAAGTAACCACACAGTAATCCGTTTTAGACCATTCTGAATCCAAATCCGCGAAAAAACCATAGGTGTATGTCTGTGTGTGTGTGTGTGTGTGTATGTGTGTGTGTGTGTGTGTGTGTGTGTGTGTGTGTGTAACAAAATCTTGTGTACTCTGCACAGGCCTTAGTTCTCAACCGATTTTCCTGGTTCTTTTTTTGTTCGTCGCGGAAAACTATCTAGTTGTGCACTACGTCGCCGGAATTTCGAATTTTGCCTTTTAAGGGGGGGAAAGGGGGGGTTAATGCTCGAAAAACGTGCGTTTTTGTGCATAATCTTGTGTACTCTGCACAGGCCTTAGTTCTCAAACGATTTTCGTGGTTCTTTTTTCGTTTGACGCGGAATACTATCTAGTTGTGCACTACGGCGCCGGAATTTTGGATTTTGCTTTTTAAGAGGAGGAAAGGGGGGGTCAATGCTTAAAAAACGTGCGTTTGCGTGCATAATCTTGTAAAATCTACCCAGGCCTCAATTTCCAACCGATTTGCGTGTTTCTTTTTTTGTTTGACTCAAATAACCTCCGAGTTGTACGTGATTTTACCAGAGTACCAAAATTCGCAAGGGGAGGGGGTGAGTGGGGGGATAATATTCACAAAATATCTGATTTTTCAATATTTCGGTTCCTTTACTGCTTACTAATTGTACCCAAGCTTTGAAATTGAGGGAAAATTCTCATTATACCTCCGGATTTTCATGAATTATTCTCTGTACCACCATGGAACTAATAGTGGTGCCACCATGGTGCCAGGACATGGTGCCATGATGCCATAAACCGCTTATTTCGTGTTTTTTTTTTTTTTTTTTTTTTGTGTTTCACCCTGAATACGGATGTGAACTTCGACGGACTGCCTAACAAAACTAACAGATGAAAGTTCAATGTTACGACGTATTTCCGCTTTGGTGCCGGACTGGCACCATTGTTGGCGTTGGGGTGGTGTGGGGGGGGGGGGGGGTGAACTCTAATTCGCATGTTGGGTATCGTAGATCACGGATTTTAAAATTCTCTTCAGATTCGAGGCTCCCATGCCGCTAGAAATGTTAAGGTGGATAATGATGGGGGGGGGGGGGGGGTCAGTATTTCTTGCCTAAAGTAATAAATAAATTACATCGAGTGAAACAGTTTTATCACTTAACAACTGGTTTAACTGATCTAATGCTTATCCAATGGGACGTCCCCTGGAATGCATGCATTACTAAACAATATGTTTGATTTTGATATCAAAATATTAATCGGTCGGAAAATGTGAAAACCAATTTTTTATTATTGCATAATAATTACGTTGGTTGGTTTAAGTAATCAATATTAAATTGTCAAGAGAAGAATTCATCACTGCGACATGGTACGCCGGTGTATTCAACAGCAATCGTATTACTACTGAATGGAACAGCTGTTCGAGTTACTTTGATTCGACCTTGAAGTTCAATAAGCTATTCGCTTCCCATCGCGTTTCTCAACGATTTATCGTCATGCATGAGATCTTTTTGTGTTTTATTATGTATTAACTAGTGTGATGGTTTTTCGAGTATCTTGAGTGGAATCAGTAATTATTTTTACCGGAATTTACCAAACGTACGTATTTCGCATTGCCGTAAATTTGAAAATCACGGTCCTATGGACCAGCTGTCTATTTCAATCGATTCATAAATAGAAAATAGTTTACAACCCAGATTCTACCAAGGTTTCGCAACCTTATTTGCAACGGTTACGAGGTTCGGCTACCTACCGCATTTTCTTCTCAAGCTTTAAAAAACATTGCCACTAGTACCTAACAACTATATTTTCGGTAACAATCAAGTATTTTTAAAGGAACAAACGCTTCACACTCAATTCGAAGGAATAAGGAGCTGTGGGAGCCTTCAATAGGAAATTTGATAAGTCGTTACTTAGGACGCAAAATTCGGTACAACTCAAAGCTAAAATTTAGGCCTCTTTTGCGATTCATACTCGTGTTTCTGATTTCTCGTACTCCAAACCCTAAGTTCTCATAGGGAGCGAACGGTTCGTCCTACAGAACTCAGGGTAGTCTCATTCGATTCAAAAATTCAATTCTAATTTAAATTGGTGAAAAAAAACCTTTTATATCGTAAGTTTTAGAGTTATCGTTTTGAAAATTACAGCCCTTAGGAGTTACTTCAACCTATTGCTTTGTAGCATAACTGCACCCCAAATGGAGCCCATAATATTTGTCATTAAAAACGGTCCAAGGTAACTAAGGAAAATGCCGCCTAATTTTCTTTATTGACAGACGGCAAAATTTTATTTGATTTTCGGATTTTATGTAAGTAGGAATCAACAAGTTTGGGGTGGGGGGTATTTTTTTCTTGGTCGATTCCGAAACAGGGAAAAGAAATCATGAAAGTAAAAAAAACGTCTGCCAAGTGGGTGTGGCACATAGCTTCCTCGTGTCCATAACCCGATTGTATAGATGATCCGATGCATAGTAGTTAATCTCAAAACACCAATCTCTAAGTACCTTTCACTACCCTCATAGGGGACCATCTACACGCTAATCCGGACAATCCTAGAAAATTTCATCAAATTCGGATGAAAAATTAAGTGAGTAGGTGTATGTGATTGGATCAAAAAAATTCTTAGCCTCGGCTGGGATTCGAACCCGCGATCCCTGGAGCACAAATCAAGACTCTGTCCTCTGAGCTATTGAAGCCTTGTCATGTATATGATTTGAGATTCTCACAGGAGTCCATCCCTCTATGAATGAATCCCTCTATGAAAAACAATTCTCTATGATTTCCATAGGGGACCATCTAAACACTACTCTGTAACATCCCTGAAAATTTCATTGAAATCGGATGGAAAATGAAGAAGTTATGGCCGTTACAAGGAATTCACGTTTGCGCATGCGCAGTCGCTTTTATCAGTCCGAGGATGATGATTTTCATAGGGGACCGTCTACACACCAACCCGCACAATCCCTGGAAATTTCATCGAAATCGGACAATAACTTCGTATAGTTATGCGCGTTACAAGGAATTGATGACAGACGGACAGACACACAGACACGGAGCCAAAATAGTTCAGAAAGGTCTAAAACGCAAAACGCGAGTGAAAATTTTGATTTTGGAAAACTCTTTCTTTCGTCCTTGAAAAGTGAAAACAAAGCTTCCGCTACCTTGGTAGACTCAGAAGCAATAGGATTTTGGCGGGTAAAAAAAGTATTGGACAAAAAATGTTTGCAAATTAGTAGTAGAATCGATTCCCTGTATCGCCGTCATACTTAGTGACGATTCGATGTACCTTTCGATGCGATATTTAAAATCGAAATAATATCGAAAGCCAATATCGATATCGATAAAATATCGGGAGAAAAATATCGATATCACTGATATCAATAGAATATCGAAAGAACATGTGACATTTTCACTGATAAGGAATATGTTTTT
Organism: Apolygus lucorum; assembly: GCA_009739505.2. Classification (NCBI taxonomy): domain Eukaryota; kingdom Metazoa; phylum Arthropoda; class Insecta; order Hemiptera; family Miridae; genus Apolygus; species Apolygus lucorum. The sequence goes on along the minus strand of CM019171.2, from coordinate 36,283,449 downwards.
GCGTATTTTTTGTGTATCAATATCAGTGACATCTACAGAATATCGAAATAAAAATATTGATTTCACTGATATCGAATGTTTTTGTGTCTTTTTTGTCAATATCTACTAACATAATGCCGAGTTCAAATTGTACTCGTAAAAAGTTGTATTAATGCATAATATAATAAATTAATGCAAAACAACATTGTTATTTATGTGTTTTGTTCGTCTTCCGATTATATTTATTTTGGTTTTTTATTTTTTTTTAATATTTTAGGGGAAATTGATAAATTACAGTGGGAAGAAATATAACCATCACAACCGATATTTCTTTTCTTCCGATATCAATATTTTCCTTTCGATATTCGATTGCGAGAAAAATATCGATACAAATATCGGAAATATCGAAACAAAATATCGACATAAATTGATATCGAAAGCATCGAATCGTCACTAGTCATACTGCCCAAAGAAGGGTGCTTTGGAATTTCAACAATAACCCCCAAAATTATTGTTTATTGAATCCATCCAATCAGTGGAAATTAATCTCAGATGTATCGATTGTTATTTCGAAGTAGAATCTCGAGTCAAATTGATGGTGAAGGAATGTGGAATAAATTTACGCGAAAAACTTTTTTTTTTCAACATATTTTAATCAAAATAAAATAATACACGAAATGTCTTCTTATTCTTGCAATATTTTGTTTTCATTCTTAATTTTAAATTCAATAAATAATAACACATGTAGTTTCAATATAAATAACAATATTTTCTCATAGAATAGATACACCTCGACTACATTAATACACAAGACTCACTCGATATACAAGAGAATAAAATTTACAGGAATAACAACGTTTCGTATAATTTACAATACTTGAAGAATATTCACACGACGGGGGTAAAGTTTCCGACTTCTTACCCGAAAAGTTACCCGTTGACTATCTAGACTTCACCACCGCTTTTGAGAGAACGAGACATGTTTTTGAAACCGGAAAATTAGAAATAAAAGCGTAGGTACACATTTGTGCGATATGAAAAATGGTTTTTAATACTTCGTCGAGACTTCGATTAAAATTAATTATTACGAGTCCGTCACAAGTAATGGAATACTTTTTGTGATTTGATTTCACCCCTGTTGACGGGGCTTTGTAGGTACAAAAATAAATAAATAAATAAAATAACAAAAAAAAATCGTCGAAATGCCTTTTGGTACAGATAACAAAACGTCTTTGAAACTTGGTCAATTTGAACGAAAAAAAGTATTACGTTTTTTAGTAGGTATGAATACATTTGATGGTTTCACACTAAATTCTGAGGGGCTCTTAATCGAATAATCCAACTATTTCTACCGATATGAACTAATTTAATTGCTCTACCGACAGTCTTGGAATACATTTTTAATGTTTACGATTTGTTCGCAGTAACACGGTGCATTTTGTTGTAAACTTTCAACAAGCTATTCGTAGGGGAACATAAAGAGTCAATCGGTTTTCCGTAGATCAACCTTTTTTTTACAAACTTATAATTTTATCAAAAAAGTAATTCAGTCAAGTTTTTAACGCAAGTTCACGAAAACCAAGCGAAATATTTACCAATCGTTATAAAATCATCAGTAAAATACGAGAAAAAGTGGGATCAGTCGTTTCGATTCAGACATTCCAAGTGAATTCTCACGCTATCATTGACGACAAATTAACAATAAGCTCGTTCATACTCTTAAGAATTATTGAATAATTACTAAGACATCTATATAGCTTATATATATATAGTTTATAATTAGGTACCCTGTCGTTAGAAATTTAGGTATCGGTAATCATTTTACAAGTGAAACTTTTTCGAAAGAAGGCATTCCGATGATTTTTTATTGGGAGTTGGACTAATAATTATAGTAAGTGGTGAGAAAGAGAGTCCTGGCGAACAGGTTAATCCAGTTTGTTGTTAAAAGCGACAGATTACAGTGTTTGACAATCATAGAAACAACGTTTCTTAATAAATAACGAAATGAGTTTCATTGTGAGAAAATATTAGAACAAAGCAAGAAAGTGTTTTAATTTTTGGAATCGAATGAGACCAATTGAAGCTCAGTAGGACCAACCGTTCGTGTAAAAAATTCGATGTGAGTCTAGCGTGCATTCATGAAAGGTTGTAGTTCTGCCATGGCCGCTAGAATGCAGCATGTATTTTGGCTTCCAAGTATCTATTGGTTGGTAACTTATAATTTGAAATTTGATTTTATCTTATAGAACTCTTCAAATTGGATAAACTTGACTAGGCGTTATCCATTGAGGAGGCGCCAACTCCCGCTAGGCGCGCTGGTGGTAAAAGTAGTTTCTCGTATGTCCAACAGATTGCTCTGATGAATGACTTACCATAGCAACTAATGTAACAGTGTGATTGATAACTTTCAACATTTAATTATTATGTTGTTGAGTTGGATGATATGTCTTCTGTCTATGAGATAAAAAAAACTACTTTTACCTCCAGCGCACCTAGTGGGAGTTGTCACCTCCTCGATGGAGACCGCCTAGGATAAATTTGTTTTAATGCACATCCAAATTGGGTTAAAGTTTTTTTTATATTGATCCATAAATTCATAATGTTAGGGACTCGACTATTATATAATTTTGAACTTATCGCATAATGAAGCAGGTGGTGTCATTGTTAGCATTTCTTATCCATCATTAGGTACACAGTATTTGATATAAGAACGACGAAACTTCAACTAAACTTCTGCGACTAACTTGTAAAAACTTTTGTCTTATAAACTTTTTATTACTCAGCAAATCCGATTCTGTTGTAAGCTGTAAAAAAAAGTTGACACAAAAGTTGTTACAATTCAGTTGCAAACTCGATCCCCGAAGTTTCGACGTTCTGTCGAAAATACACCCTGCATTATTGATGGAAATTCATTTAAAATCAGAATGAAGGCAATGATTTAAATTTAATTTGAATAAATAAAATTAGTTGGATTGAATAATAACAAATTTCGGTATATAGGTAGTCATAATTTGTCGAAAATTGACCTTCAACTAATCTTTTCGAACTGAATGCAATTAGTAACAGCTTTTTGAAGGCAAATACAAGATTTTAGGTTACACACGGGTTGAGCCATCTAGGAGAGTTTTCTCGAAACTGTGATTTGTCAACGCTCGTTGCAGTGTTTGTATTGGTCCCGACTAACGAACGGTCGAAACTACGTGAATAATTCTACTTTACTCTTCGAATGTTTCTCATTGAAGAGAACCAATTATTGACACTGACTGGGAACACCGAATGTTTGCCATTCGATGTATACCGAGCGCCAGTCCTGTTTGTGAGGCCTCAGAACTCTCTTCACTCACTCTGCTCGTAGAATTATTCTCAAAACAGACATTATTCAAGGAGATGACTCGTTATGACTAGTTCAAAAACCAAAAATTACAAAATTCAAACTGTTTTTTCGAATAAGCAGATACTTTCAACTTTTTTGTGTCCTACTTTTTTTGGTTTTTGGTATTACCAGCAGCAACAGTAAAATAGTGATCAACGATGAGTGATGGTGAGAATATTTTTAAATACTTATCAGTAAATAAGGGTCGTCAACTAGCAATCTGGCTAATTGAAATTTTTTTTCCTCTAATTGGGTATAAAAAGGAAATTGAATATAGAACGTTCCAAATTCGATCCCTCGGTAGTACGGTTGCTTTCATAAAAGCATAATTTTGACTTAAAATTACGTAACACACTCAAATTCGCAATATTCATTAAAAATTCGACTAGCGGGCACTTTCGATAATACGTTTCAATCAACACCATGCATAATTATTCAAAACCTGTTCCTACCTAGCTAATAATAGTTGACTTGCTACTAATTTAATGTCTACGAGTAAAAATTAAACGAAAAAATACAACAGTTACATTTGAGAATAATAACAGTTCCTAAAATCCGTTCAACGGTTCATTGGCTTTTGCATAACGTGTATATTTGGCACTTTTTCAATTTCATTCGAAAAAGTGAGTATTTCCGTTTGATCCAACATTTGAAATAATAGTACAATGGGTGCAAGAAGAAGATCAAAGTTATGAGATTTCGAGACAACACAGTCGGTACAGGAGTACCTTGGTACCGTTTTTGTTCAATGGTCATGGACGGTTCCACGGTGACGTCTGTTTTCATGTACCTGCATACAAGGTGGGACGGTTGGAGTTCGATGAAGCTGGAGTGGAAAATTGCTCTGAACGGAAAAAGTCGAAATTGAACAGGTGATGGGGTACTAATGGGCGTACGGGTACTCCTTGAGGTATTGCCTCAGTGTGGAAGGTAGTGCGTGGAGGTTAGGAACTGTGTCACCGTTCTTCATAAGTTCGTTGACCTTGAGGCGGGCTAGGTGTTGGAGGGGGGCTGCTTTCCTCAGAAGCGGTCTCCGGAGGAGGATGCTCGAGTATTTGGCGCCCGATCTATCGAGAAACACCTGAAACACAAAGAGACTTTGACTCAGGCACAGTGACGAATTTACATCTACGGAAAACCACGTTAAAGGAGCTTCTGAGCAGTTATGCATGAATTATAGCATTAGCAAACTGAATTAAACCTTTAGCAAACTGAATTAAACTTTTTGCAATTTGATTTAAACTCTTCACAAACTGAATTAAACATTTCGCAATTAGAATTAACCCTTTCACAAATAGAATTAAACCTTTCGCATACTGAATTAAACTTTTCGCTATAAACAAACAATTTAATACAGTTTTAATAAACAAAAATAATAATAAATAAATACGTTAAACTATCCACCAACAATGTTCCTCACATATCAAAAAAAAAAAAAAAAAAAAAGAGGAAAAACCTACGAACACTTTTATGACGAGAATGTTGACGGAAAGGGAAGGGTGACTCTACACAGTGAATGTCAATGAAAGTTGGCCAGTCCACAGGGGAGTAATTGACCATCCACAGGGAAGATATTGACCGTCCACAGATAAGGTATTGTTTTGGGGATTTCACTCACTCTTATGTCCTCTGATCATGTTTGGCGCAGAGGATTAATTTTATGAAAGGTTCACTTGTAATTGGGAAAGGTTTAATTCAGTTTGCGAAAGGTTTAATTCCAATCGTGAAGGGGTTAATTCAGTTTGAGAAAAGTTGAATTCTAATTTTGAAAGGTTTAATTCAGTTTGCAAAAAGTTTAAATCAAATTGCGAAGAGTTAATTCAGTTTGCTAAAGGTTTAATTCAGTTTGCTAATGCTATGTAATACCTACAGATGAGAGCCTAGAAGTTGGGACAAGGCTGATGTAACAACAGGGTCCGGCAGGATGGTCGCACGTTTTTAAAAGAATCATAACCTCGGTAATTGTTCAGAAATTCAGAAAGTTTTCATTTGCAAATCCTAAATAGGGAACACAAATGTCAATATAAGAATTTACAATATGGGCAGTGCCGATCACAAGTGGGTGAAGGGAGCGCAGGCGAGAGCCCCCCTCCCCGGCCGGCTCCAGGCCCCACCCACCATGACGGTTCCCCCGCATAAGAATACCCACCAGAGAAGTGACTGCCACGCAAGTGATCAGCCGCCCCCCAACACAGGACACCCAAACGCCTCCCATTCCCAACCGTGAAAAGGGCAGAAGAGAGCCGCCCCCGGGACCGATAAACCCACCACCGACCAACAGGAGAGGAGAACCCCATTCACACACACACACACACATCCATCCATTCAATAAATACATTCACCCCTCTAATAACATTAATTTTTAAATATGACAAAAAAAAAACACTAAGACGAAAATATCACAAAAAGTTACTCAAAAATGCTGAGAGGTTCATAATAGTAAACTTTCCTTTAGTTGCTGCTGAAATGATTGATTTTCAAGGGTTACATCCTTCCAAATGTTTACGAAATCGAGTCGATTCTATCGATCTACTATGAATTATCGACTTTTAAGAAAATCACGTTTGCATTGAAAATTGTTGTAGGTTTAATTGAGTTCCCCCTTTAGATTTTCACTGTGTGTAAAGGACTTACCTAAACATTCTAGAATTCACCAATAGCATGGTAAAAGTTCGATTCAAATGAAATTTATCCCTTAGAGGGGAAAACAATTGATCATAATATGATCTATTACATATTATGTATACATAATATGTATACATAATATTATTATGTCCATTGTTTTTTTCTATAAAAAAAACTCTCTGATCGCACTTAATATATCGCAGTATTCTAGAGAACCTTGCTTCACAGCTACCGATACGTAGCTATGATTTTGTTTACTGGCATCCGCGTTGCATTTTTTTGTGGGCGAAAAAAAAGGGTCGCGAAAAATCCCTTGACCTCCAGTGAAAAGACATCCATGTCAAAATTTTATTGACATATTTGGGTTCAGAATTTCAAAGCGTTTTGAAATTTCATGTGTGGAAAATTACATCTGAGGCGTCCTTCTTTCGCGAAGTCTGCTGGAGTCTTCTTGGAAGTTTCCGACAACTCTTTCCAACGATGCTCTCTCAACTAAGACGACTTCCACGCGAATTGCTTCCTTCAAATCCTCCGATGTTCGAGCCTTGGGCAGGGACCGTTGTATCCGGGAGGTCTTAGCATTGTCTTTACCAGTTGAAATCATGGACCTGTGAGCGGTGGAGCACCGCGTTTTCGCTTACGACAGTTACGTTCATCACGGCCCGCTCAGCTTGAGTTTCGTCGTTATTTCAATATCCACCGAAATCGGACTGTTCCCTTTCGAAACACCATTCATCGTTGAGTCGAAGGACTTCGCAGACCGCAGACGAGGTGCATTGATGAAGAAAATACCACCAGGAGCGCTAGAGCAACTGCATTTATTCGTCCTGCCTTTCCTGGCCGCCTTATTTCCAGGTTTGGTGACGTTCATTGGCCTCTTCGTTCACTAGATTTAGCCACGTGCGAATTTTTTGAGGGGAAACCTCAAAGCACATGGTTACCAGGCTCGAACATCGGAGGATTTGAAGGAAGCAATTCGCGTGGAAGTCGTCGCAGTTGAGAGAGCAACGTTGGAAATAGTTGTCGGAAACATCCAAGAAAGACACAGCAGACTTCGCGAAAGACTGATGCGATTTTCCATACATGAAATTACAATATGCTTTGAAATTCTGAACCCAAATAAGTTTATGTCAATAAATTTTTTTTGAGTTACCGAGGTTATTCTATTTTGAGTTACCGAGGTTATGATTCTTTCAGAAACGGTCCGACCATTCTGCAGAACCCTGTACCAATCTTCCAATCCCCAAACCTTGTTGAGCACGTACATCCGATGTTGATACAATAAATGACATTTTGGAGGAAGCAAAGACCAATAGAGCAAAGCCCCAAGTCCATTCGAGAACAAGTGGATGCCAAGCCAATGAGAATGTTCAATATATTAGGTAGTAATTTCGATAACACATTACATTGTTAGCTAATGTTCGAAGCAAACGAGGCTTGCAATAGACTCAAAAATTTTAGTACGGACTTTTTCGAAATTTATTTCACTGAAATCCGTTTTGAAACATCATAGAATAATTCCTGAGGTTTTTCCAAAATTCATGATTGTGTGCCTTTGGTAGCGATGTTAGTTACTGTTAAAAAAATTATCGCACAAGCTCAAGCATCAATGAAGCTCTGCATGGACTGTTTAAAAATTTACCTATACCCAACATCTACAATTATTTTGGAAACATTTCAAAATGTATCAAAATGCTCATAGTTAGAAACTTTGGGGTCAAAGTTTTAAAAAATAGGGCTTTTGTGTTAGTGTTTTATGTACACAACTAACATACCGAATCATTGTTGTGGATATCAGAGTCGTGCATGAACTTAGTTACGTTAGGGTCGATACGACTCGGGTTGGGTCCTCTTGAAATAAAAGGCTCTTGGATTTTTCTTTTCTTTATAATTTAGCGACAGTTTTAGGCATGGCTAACAATATTAAGGACTAATAATACTGAGGACTAATAATACTAAGACCAATATCACCTATAATATGTTTAAGACAAATATAGGAATGGTTACCTACTTATATATAAGAAATCCTAACTGTGATAAATAGAGATATGTACCAGTGATATTAGTAATAAGGTTAAATAAGAAGATATAATGAAACTATACTGTGATAAATACATAAACTGTTAAGTGATGCTAGTTATGAAGTTGAATACATACATGCATAATGAAGGGATAATCATATCAGACATGCATATGGATAAAGTAGCGAAGCACCATAATATGGTGAGGTAGGTAACAACAAAGAAGCCTTTAGAACTGTGATATTAAATTATTGTAATCTATGTGTAACAATTGGGCGTGTCCTACTGTGAACCAGTGCTTAGTCTATTCTCCCACCTAAGTGACGCGTAAATGTACCTGATGAAGGTTCCTTTGGGTTCTTCCATACATAAATCTTTTTCTCCTTGTCATGGAGTGACTCCATGGTGTGATATATTTATGTTTAGTTATAATAAACGGTTTTGTTCCTAGTAGAATACACGGTTTCTCATACCAAATAACATGGTTTATAATATATAATAATGCAAAATGCTTGAAAATAATTTTTTATACTGCCACGTGGAGGTCCTGTGCTCAGCAGAAGTAGGGACAACACTGCCTCTCCATTTCAAAATGGTGTTTTCTCTTTCTCCTAGGTTGTGGAGTTTTTTCATTTCATGTGCACTATTACATCATATTATTCAAAAATTCCCCCACTGAACTGGGACTAATGTACGGAGGATTTGAGTTTTTGACATGACAACAATTTTCACTTGACAAGGTATGTACCAGTACATTTACTGTAGGTACTTGTCATAGCTGTCTCTGCCTGAGGTTAACTTACCTGGTGATGCTCTGGTTCTCTCTTATAGTACATATTTAACTTGAAATATACCAATTTGGTGTTACTAAGTATTTGATAATTGTTTTCCAGTCGTGGATATTTGGCTTGAAGGTTTCTGAAAAGCCCTTCCAATATAGACTGATAGGACTGATGGGAAATGTTATACCACATGCATCAATGCTACACTAGTGAATAAAAGGTAATTGTGACATATTAGAATAGTACATAAGATAGTTAAACTATCTGAAAAGTTTTATCAACCTTTTTGTTTTATGTACCAGTACATTTACTGTGGGAACTTGTCATGGCTGACCCAGCCTGAGGTTGAACTTACCTGGAATGCCTTGGTTCTCTCTGGTAGTTGCATATTCAAATTTGAAATGACGCACGGTGGTTGTTACTAAGTAGTTAATATTTGTTTTCCAGTCGTGAAAGATTACTTGAAATTTTCTGGAATAGCCACCTTGATAAGACTGAATTAAAATGTTATACCCACATGTTATGAAAGCTACAACTACAAGAATATAAGGTAATTATGACATAGTGGCATAGGCGCATAGGATTGGTTGATCTTCTGTGAAGTTTTGATGAATTTTTTATCACAAACTTTTAAAGTCTGTCCATTTATAGTTTCGTTGTTTGTTTATAAAATTTTAAGGCCTGAAGATGCAGACGAAGATGTTCTGCGAACTGTCGCATAAATTATAAAGAAAGAAAAATCCAAGAGCCTTTTTATTTCAAGAGGAGACCCACCCGAGTCGTCATGCCGACCCTACCGAATCAGAGTAGTATTATGGTATACTCGGAATCCGCACAAAATATCTGATAGAGGTATAATTTCAGAAATTAAAAATAGTCCAAAAATAGCAAATAAATATATTAAAAAAAATTTGAGTAAATAATGAAAATCTGCAATTATATTTTGTTCTCAAAAATTCTCACTCTGTGAGTTTGTGGGAGCATGAACATGGACTGCTAAAATATTTAAACATACCCTGTTCACTCTTTATGGCTCACTAAAAATGGGGGAAAGGAACAATTTACCGTATGAGTCCATAATGAGAATGTTTTTAGATAAAAACAATGGAAACTTTGAAAATTTGCCCATTTACTCATGCTGCACGAATGGGGTTTTTATATCCTGTTATTTCTACTTGATGGTGTAGAAGTCTATAATATAAGGAGGAACAAGGATGTCATGTTTACTGAAACAGACCAGTTTTGGCTTGTTTTGGCTATGCTCAGCGTTTTTCCTTGTTGCAATTCCCAAGAAAGATGGCTCTTGATCTGTCTTGGAAAATCATTTGGAAAGAACAAGGTCAACCGAGGATAACCTTAAACCCCTAAATGGTTTGTTTGGATAAACCATACAAAGTCATGAGTCGCAAGATTCCTTCTTATAATAGAGTACCTGCCTGATTGTACTAACAAATATTTCATACAGAAGTAGACAATAATGAGAAAAAACTAGAGTCAGCTGAGGGTCCTAATTGGTTGGTAGATTCCGATTGAAGGAATTGTGTACGCTCACGGGGGAATGATAAACAGAGGAAATACGAGGAAATACTCGTAGATCAAGAGCTCATAGAAGATAACGTAATTTCTAACATGATTGGGTTTATGACCTGAATGGAGGTCGTCTGAACTACCAAGTACCCAAATAAGTATGACAAAAATCGAAAAATTAGGAAATGGAGGAGAAGTCGGCCAAGTGGGTGTGGCACATAGCCCCATCTCCATTCATAACATGATTAGGTATAGGTGATATGATTGGAGGTCGTATGATCTATAAGTTATGAGGAAAAAAGAACAAAATTATTAGTGATGAAAAGGAAAAAACGTCTGCCAAGTGGGTGGGGCACATAGCTTTCCTCGTATTCATAACCCGATTGTACAGATGATCCGATGCATAGTAGTTAATCTCAAAACATCAATCTCTAAGTAACTTTCACTACCCTTATAGAGGACCATCTACACGCCAATCTGAACAATCCTGGGAAATTCGTCGAAATCGGATGGAAAATGTAGAAGTTATGAATGTTACAAGGAAATGACGTTTGCGCATACGCAGCTTCTACTATTCGTCTGGGGGCGATGATTTTCATAGGGGAACATCTACACGCCAATCCGAACAATCATAGAAAATTTCATCAAATTCGGATGAAAATGTAAGTGTTATTACGGCTGTTACAAGGATTTTACGTTA